>VWYH01008943.1:116359-139149 GCA_013399365.1 Pampusana beccarii | reverse complement strand
GGGCTATTTATATTTTCTGTCTATTTGAGCCCAGTAAAGGGACAGCCACAAATGTGAGTCACCAAAAGAAAACATAATTTTTCAGCAAGGTCACAGGATTTTCTCACAGACCTTGCCAGTCTACTGAAAATCAAAGGCTTTAATCCTTCAAATTTTAACACGTATTCTCAACTTCATTGCTGTGCATCCTATCGAAGTTAGTGACACTTCTTACAGTGGAAAGTATATATGTGAACATGTACAGGATTGTTGCCTAACCATGCAGAGGGATAGCTTGTTAGATAAGGAGAGAAGGAAACAAACACCCTTGTACTTGTATCTGGGTATCAAAAGTGGTGACATATTTTAGCAAATTCCTTGGAGAAGAGAAGTAGTTTATATACGAAGTGACAGATCCAATTTTTATAGGCTCCTTAATAAACCACCAGACCTGTATTCTGACAGCAAAAATAATAGGCTTAATACTTGCTTGAAAAGCACTTGTGTGAAATCTTGAAGTAAACACAAGCATTGAACACATTGCATATGTAGCTGGAGTGGTAGGGTCTGCTTGTCCACTAAACTCCATGGCAGATATAGCAGTGGAGATGACAGCCTTCCTGACTTTGTACAATGACATTTCTTTATGTAAGATGAATCAGATGAATTCTGAATGTTTCAAAGTGAAATTAAATTCTTATATATCTTATAATTTTTGGATAAGAAAGTAGTTTAGGAATGCTGGACAACTTTAATGATTAATGTTTGTGATGCCTATACATGTACCTCTCAAGGGCAAATTTTCTGCATGATTCATTATTAATGGAAATTGCCCACCTAACTCCCTGTGCACCATGCAGAAAATATGTTCCTTTACATCTCTCATGATAGAAAATGTAGGAAAATATTTATTTCCACATTTTAAAATTATATTCAAAGTATCACTGATAAGAAGCTAATAAATATGCAAAAAAGCTGAAGAGAAAAAGAAATAAAAGTGGAAAGAGGTTCTTGTAAGAATTTATTCTTGACACAATAAGGTGATTTGCAAAAACTTAACAAAAATAAAAGCATTCTTTAAGGTTATATATTATACTTTCAAAACACAGAGTGTATTTTCTTTGTTTCTCCAGTAGTAATTATACAAGGTTATATAATGCATACTATGTGCTTAAAACTACTATTAGCCAAGCAAAGAAAAAATATCACAGATTATCCTTTTCCTATGTTATTGAAACACATTGAGAAAGCATTTCTAGATAATAGGTGGCATAGAACCAGAGCAGTTTTTTAAAATGGGGAACTCTTTCAGATCAAGGTTTAATGATGTTGACTGTTGATCAGACAGGTATCCCTTCAAGATACTGGTAAGCAACTTAAACGTTTAGTTTCTGAGTAACGCTGTTGAAGTCCAGACGAAACCTTCTCATTGCCTTACATATGAAACTTCAGTCAAATAAAACACAGAATCACAGAACATCTTCAGTTGAAAGGGACTTAAAAGGATAATCAAGTCCAAATCCCTGCTCCTTGCAGAGCCACCTAGAACTAAACCATGTGACTAAGAGCATCATCCAGATGCTTCTTGAACTCTGACAGGCTTTGTGCTGTGACCATTTATTTGGGGAACCTGTAGTAAAATAAAGTAAGTATGTGTTAAGTGTAATCAGTTAAAAGAATATTCCATTTTACTGATATAAACTGCAATGTCTCAGAAGACCTATATTAAGCACAGCACGAAAGATATGGCCTGTGAATTTTTTTTTAAGAATAAAATATCATTTACAATATGGAATACACACAAATATACTATGAAAAATCCCAGGAAATCAGAAAAAAAAAAATCCCAGGAAAAAAGGTGCTGTAGTAGAAACAAAGCAGCCATGGAAAGTGGGATACTCCAGGACTAACTGGAAACAAAACGTGATCAAGATTTGCTTACAGAGGACTGGATGAGTGAATAATGATGTGACAAAGCCCTTGGTGTTGCAAAATTAATCAGAAGACTCAAAGCTAGAACAGATTCCTAACAGTTATAGAAGAATCTGCTAAAAAATAGCATAATAAAATAGGAAATTGTATCAGTAAATTCAGGAGAATGTACGTGTGGCAGAAACAAGACCACCACCTACATATTATATATGCACACAGCCTCTTCCTCCCTTCTTTCCCAACCTACATACACAAATACACAGAGATAAGCAATTTCCATTCAGGCATCATGTAGTTACTGCCCGTTTTTCTGTTGAAACACCGATAGCGTTAAGTAGCAACAAAGCAGTGTTAGAAAGTATCAAGAGAGAAAATGAGGACAAAACAAAACCACAACATGCCACAGTATGAATCTATGGTTGCCCACCTTTTGAATACTATCTGTCTGGCCAATGCTTCTCAAAATACATGCATAAGAACTGGAAAAGACACAGAGCAAGTCTTGCAGGAAAGACATAAAGCAAGACTGTAGACACAGTACACTCTCTTACCAAAGATAAATTGAACAGAATGGGGGCTTTTACCTTGGAGGAGAAGAAAGAAGGAATGTTAGTCCAAGATACAAGGAAATCACGGAAGGGATGATAATTTGATTAAAGTGTTACCCGCCCAATGAAATGATCAGGTAGTAGACTTGAAACAAGAACAAGAAATAGGCTTAATACAAATAAAAATAGTGTGACTTACACCAGACATTCCAAACTGTGGATGATTTTGCCATAGAATAGAGACAGTTGCAGAAAAAACTCCATTGAGAGGATGCTAACAAGATGGTTTTGATATAACTTCCATCTCTACGAAATTCCTAAATTGCTAATTCCTAGGAAATGCAGGAACATAGCATGAGAAAGATCATGATATTGTCAGTCCGGCCTTCTTCCACTGGACATTTGCTGCTGGCCATTGTTGAAACCAGGAGACTGAGATGGATGGAACTCTGAAATTACATAATCAGGTAATTCCCATGTTTCTAGAGTTCTACATGAAGAGAAAGACTTAGTGTTCTTCTATCACGTGCTTTTATTCAAGTTCAGACTTTGAATTTATTTGTTTCATGTTTATTAATAACTTACGTCTTTCATCACTGTACAGCTAAGCAGTTGCTGAAACCAAGACGTATTGTCTACATCTACGGTCATAAATTAAGTGCATGCATAATAGTCAACAAATAAATCAAATTCTAATAAATCCCATTGATAGTTCCTATCTTTAAATACTTGAGATGGTTCTGAACAGATTTCACCATTATTTGCTAAGTATGAATAGCACATTACGCTGTAACTATTACTGTATCTCTATATTAGACAACACCTAAATATACTACATATTGCAAATCTATTGCCTACCTGATTCCCAAGCTATCTCAGAACCTTTTTAGTATTGCTAGCCAGAGGGTGGTTCTTAAAGCTACTAAAGGTGATTCTTTTAGATGCTACTAAGAAACCTCAATGGGGTCTTCAAACCCTCCTATGCAGTTTTCAGCTCTCATACGAACTGGCTAAAACTGGATGTGTTAGCAAAGACAGGGAAGAAAAGCAGAAAGGAAAATAACTTATATCTCTCATTAGGGCTTTGTATAACAAAATCAAGCAGAAAGCGGTACAGTGTACAGAACGCATTGATCTGTTCCAAAATGTAACAAGTCAGTAACCATATTCTGTAATAAGCCAAGTTTCTGGATCATCTTCAGATGTAATCTTGTATACACTATGCAGTCTTGTAAAACCCAAGCAAATCCCAGACTGGCTCTGTTTTGTTGTTCTGTGGACATCTGGACACTGTAATTATTTTCTCTCCCACTTCTAGTGACCTCCTGTCATGTAATGAAAATGAGAAAGATTGGTCATAAATTGCTCTAATTTGGAACGCAGCACTACAAATCATCTTTACTCCTGTGGAAAACAAAATAAATTCAAATTCCTTGTATTCAGTAAACATATAGACCCACTTTTCATCAGCTTTTCCTGCTCTTTTTTTTCCTGCAGAATGAAAAATACTGTTTGAGACAACCAATATGACAGTACTAAGCAGTATGAAATTAAACAGCAGCTGTAATGCTTGTGCAAAATTTACTCTACAAAAAGTTGAAGCATTTAATCTTTGCTTTTCAATTTATACCCCCAAATCTAAGCAAAGTGATTGAATGATGAGGTCTTCTCATTTTTATGATTCTATATGGTTTTAAATGTAAACTTTCTTTCCCCCTTTCTCTTGGCTATTCCGTATTACTAGTTGGGAAGTAGGAAAAGAACTAATTAAATCAGAGTTTATTGTTTCATCTATTTATTCTATCTAGTACCATTTGACAGAACTTTGAAGGAGTTAAGAGTATGGTCTTACTGTTACAGTAATTTATTTTTCTAAATGAGAAGTGTTGGTTGACTGAGAGGCACTGTAAATATTTATGTCAGATTCTCTGCACAACCAGTCCAAACACGGAAGGCATATAGCAGCTAGCTAGAGCCTCTATTCAAACTAAAACAGTCTACGTACTGGGTTGCTGGCTGTAAAGAGCTTAACACATCAATATTTAAAACAGTCCGCAGCCAGCACACACCTGTAGCATTTTCCTTTTCTGTGAACAGATTGCAAGACTCAGTACAAATAGACAGAAAAAATATAAACCTATCGTTTTTGTACACTGAATAGCAAATATTAGTCTCTCGCATTTTGTTTTCTGTTATTCAGTAGCTTAATAATAAAGCAGATATTTCAGCAAGTTAGAGCTAAAGAATAAATTTGCATAGCTCCTAATCCATCATATTATCCCACACGGACCAGAACATCCACTCACGTAGAAAAATGAAGGGGCATATCTCCACCTCAGTGGAACAATTCATGTAAAGGCCACAGGAGTTAATGGGACCATTAAAACACTTACATCTGAACATATGCTACGTCTTTTACTCATTTAGTACCTTTGAAAGATGTACTATCCAGGAGTTGTTGCATCACGCTGAAGAGATATGAAAAGGACAGCAGGACAATGGACTTCCACAGACATCGGTAAAGCATCCTTGGCATTTCTCCAAGGCTTTTGTGCTGGTTTTGGCTCTGATAGAGTTAATTTTCTTCATAGTAGCTAATATGAGGTTATGTTTTAGATTTGTACTGGGAACAGCATTGATGATTCAGGGAAGTTTTAGTTATTCCTGAGCAGTGCTTGCATAGAGTTAAGGTCTTTTTGGCTCCTCACATTGTCCCTCCAGTGAGTGGAGTGGGGTGCACAAGAAGTTGAGAGGGGACATGGCTGGGAAAGTTGACCCCAGTTGACCAAAGAGATATTCTGTACCATATGATGTCATGCTCAGCATATGAAGCTGGGGGAAGAAGGAGGAAGGGGGGAACATTTGAGGTGATGACATTTGCCTTCCCAAGTCACCATTATGCATGATGGAGCCTTGCTGTCCTGGAGATTGTTGAACACCTTCCTGCTGGGGGGAAGTCATAAAGGAATTATTCAGCTTGTTTGCTTGTGCACACAGCTTTTGATTTACCTATTAAACTATCTGTATCTCAACCCATGAGTTTTCACAGTTTTTTCCTCCTGATTCTCTCCTCCATTCTGCTGGGGGGAATGAGCAAGCAGCTGCATGGTGCTTAGTTGCCAGCTTGGGTAAAACCACAGCAGCTTTAAATCATTAGGAAGAGAACTATTATGAAGCTAGTTTTACTGTTATTATATTAACTGTAAGCTTAATAAGCATGAAATACAAAAAAAGAAGCTATATTGAAAATGCTTATCTGTAGATGAGAGCTACCTGCTGTAGCACATATGGACATGGAAAGAAAAAGTAAAATGTTTCAGCAAACTTTCAGTGTGAGTACATTTTTCCCTAATATAAAACATGTTTTTTGATTTTGTTAGCTTCAAGAAATCATATAGTTAATGATACACAGCAGCTAAATTAACATCTATTGGGAAAACAGTTTGAGTTTGAAAGAGGTTACTAAAGGAGTGCCACAAGTGCATCATAGCCTATTTTCTTCAATTGATATAAGAATGAGATGTAAGTTGCTAAAACATAGAATCATAGAACCATAGAATCATTTCATTTGGAAGAGAGTGTCAGGATCATAGAGCCCAAACATAACCTAGATCTAGCACTAAACCATGTCCCTAAGAACCTCATATAAACGCCTTTTAAGCACCTCCAGGGATGATGACTCCACCACTTCCCTGGGCAGCCTGTTCCAAAGCCTGACAACCCTTTCCGTGAAGAATTTTTTCCTAATATGCGATCTGAACCTCCCCTGGCGCAACTTGAGGCCATTTCCTCTCTTCCTATCACTTGCTACTTGGGAGAAGAGACCAACACCCTCCATGCTACAACCTCCTTTCAGGTAGCTGTAAACAGTGATAAGGTCTCCCCTTAACCTCCTTTTCTCCAGGCTAAACAGCCCCCCCTCTCTCAGCTGCTCCTCATCAGACTTATGCTCCAGGCCCCTCACCAGCTTCATCGCCTCCTGTGCACTCTCTAGTACCTCAATGTCTTTCTTATGATGAGGGGCCCAGTTTCATAGAAGTTATTTGTTAATAACAAAGCACAGAATGAAGATGGATCAACCAACATGAAAAAGGACAATATAATTCAGAAAGTTCTGGGAAACCTAAAAATAATGACTTATGTGATTCAGTGTAGAGAAGTGTAATACAACAATCCCAGGAGAAAAAAAAAAAAAAAAAGAAAGCAAGCAAGCTAATGTGCACTCTCTACAGTAATATGTTCCACAATAGCAAACAAGCAGAAGTTTTCATGGAGCAGTGAATAAAGTTTTAAACCTTTCAGAATACTATTCAATGTGACTGAAAAAAAAAAAAAAAAACAACAAACATGCTGAATTATGGAGTCCATAAATGGATGCATCAAATACAAGGCAGAAGAAATTCCTAAATTCCTTCACAGTATTATTACAGCAAAACTGTATTTGGATATTTTGTATAATGGTTGTCCCTTTCATTGGAACTAAGAACTTGTGAAGGAAACCACAATGATGCAGGGAATCAAAAGTATTTTCAATTTAAATAGGTGATAAAATTTAAGTCTTACTTAGGAAAAAAAAAAAAGCACAAGAAGAGAAACACTGAAGTTGTGTGAGCCAGCTACACTGAGGGACCTAAGTGGCATGGGGCTATTGGATTTCTATGAATTTTCTGATCTCCTATGAGATCTCCCCACAGATACGAAGCCATTCACACTGATACACAACAGTATTCTTGATTACATAACCTTCATGCAGAGGTCTGGTATGTTAATCGACATTTTTAAGTACCATTCTACCTTCTCTTATTTTCTTCTTCATATGGATATACCTAAACAATTGTAACTTGAAGTTTTGTGAGTTGTTCCTAATAGCAATTAGTTCTGTGACTGCTAATGGCTGTTCGGAACGTTGTGTCCACAAGTACTACCAGAGTAGAAGTATTCCCACTAATTTCAGATTACCAGAAACATTTTTCTCCCAAGTCATGAAACATAAACAGCCCTAGGTTACTTCATGTCTCACTTTTTGGTTAGTCTAAACCAGCAGGCAGGAAATAGAAACTCTTCCTTTTCTGCTTGTTTACACTTTAGGTTGCTAAGGCGCATTTCTGAAAACTTTCTTGAATTTCAAGTATCAACTAGTATAGTAGGAAAATTGATGTTTTTTCTTTTAATATTCCTCTTTCTGACATGTGACATAACATGACACTGGCTCTGATTTTTAGGCAGTGCTTACTATTTGAGGAGCCCACTTCATAATTGCAGGACTCCTGAAGTTGGAAACACGCCATACCTGTTTTAGAAATGCATAATTTACCACAGTTCATTATTCTACTTTTTTGGAAAATAGTATCTATACCAAAATCAGCAGCAACTTTTATCATGAAGTGCTATAAAGATTAGTTTCCTGACATGGAATTTTTAGACTACCAGAGGTCTTCTGTATCAGAATTTGAACACAACACATTCTCTCCACGTGCTGATCTCCTCAAATGGAAAGCAGAAAAATTCTGAACAAATGTAAGAGAGCAACATCATAGGAAAAAGTAATTCGACAGTCAAAAATATCACCAGATGGGAGAGAAGTTGGTAAATCCAAATGACAGCTTCATGGAGAAATTCATACCAAAAGAAGAAAAGCTCAGCAATTTCAGAGAAATTTCAGATTGTTTAAGCATGAACTTCAATGAAGTCATGTGGAAGGTGGATAATGCATCTGTGCATTGCTGACTATATATTGCCAAGCCTTTTACAAGCGGGACAGATACTAAATGTCAGTTGTATTATACAACTGACATATTCAGGACATGCTTTAACAACACTCTTCCATAATAAAAGGTCACACAGGCATCACTTAGAAAGGGAAATTCTTCTTAAAACAATGTAGAGAAATATCTAGTCTGTCAATACAATAGTCAAAAGACTGAATTGTGCATTCCAATGTTGAAATAATGAACAGTGATAGATGCCTTATGCACCTAAGAATGCAAACGCTAAACTATTAAAACCAGAAATATATTTCCTATAAAAATTATTTCCTTCACAAAAAGATATCATGTGCTTAAACTGGTTTTTCTTGTGCATGAACTTATATGAACTGGGAGAGACACCAGTGAAATACAGGGCGATTCAATTGCTCAGGTGTGTACTACCTATTTTTTGCTATTAACTACATGTTAATTGATAATATTTGATACTGAATTTACAAATTAAAATATCTCAAGTATAATATTATTACTTTAATGTAAGGAACGTTTATCAATCCTAACTTATATCAGTACAAATTACATAGTAGACTCAGCTCAATATGTTTCAACACAATGAATTTGCTTCATACTAGTGTATAAGCATTTTTATGTCAAAATTTAGACTTCTGGAAATTTGAAAAGTAGAAAGAAGCAGAGGTAGCTACATGTACCTTTAAAGGCTAGATTTTCTTAAAGAAAAATTGTACTTTCTGAAGTAAAAGGATAAAAACATTACTTGAATTATAAAAATTGTTCTTGAAATTACAATCCAAGTAGATTTTGTTGTATTTTTAATTTAACAAACCTTGTTTGGATTTGATAGAAAAGACACGCTGGAATTGAGAAAAAAAGCTATATCATACATATCCTCATAAATGCCTGACTACTACTGTGTCTAGTTTTGTGAATGAAGTTTTAGGCAGGAAAGAGCTGTATTTAGAATAAAACCAAGCTATAAATGGAACTGTCTCATTATCCATATCCCTATTATCTTCTAATAATTTTTCTTCTTATAAATACAAATTTGTCTTTCCTTATTGGGATTATCATAGAGGTTTCTTCATTAAATATAAAGGACAACAGCACAAACAACTCACAGGCTTGTTAAGCTGTCCACTACAAGTTAAGTGGATGTGAATAGCTCGAGTACATGAGAAAGAGGACTCAATTCAAAAACAGGAAAAGAATATGTACCCTGTCAAGTTCTTGGCAAATTCCTAGGTCAGTGGAGTGGCAGTCTTAAACTCTGCTGTGAGGATTGCTGTAATTTCTGCAGCAATGAGAGAAAGACAGATGAGAGACACAAACTGAGAAGAGGGCACCATCACCACCTGAGCTACAGATCCAGTCTGATACTGTTTTCAGGAAATAAATGAGATTCCAAAGTAAAGGAACATAAAATTCTCACTGTAACTAAAAGAGGGCTTTCCTCCATTCAAAGGTAAACTGAATAAAAAGTGTTTTGTTTAAACTGCTCAGTGCCACAGTGTCCAAACTTCCATCCCACAGCGTCCAACCAGGGTTGTACCATTTTCTTCAGGAAGATACTAAAGAGAAAGACAGCACCAAGACACATGTGTTTTTATTATAAACATTTAATACTTACGTGCTATACACCTATCATTTGTTTGCTCTAAATTATATTTATTATTATTATTTTATGCTGTTCCTAGTGTTCCTGCATACTAGTCTTAATACTCTCTGCCAATTTGCAGAATTTTAACCAACTTTCCAAGATGCTCTTCTTCTGATCAAGTGACAGTTTTCTCCAAACATAATCCCAAGTAGAACTTAGTCACCACTTGGTTGTGGCAACAGAAAATGTCTTTCCAAATGACAACACAAGCAACACACTGAGAAAAGGGAACAAGCTTAGGCTACTTTCACGGAGAGAAGTAGCAAAATACTTCTTTTCCTACTGAGACTGAAATGAGTTTGAACTACTACTTGAAAAAATACAAGATTTGACAGTTTTTTATTTTCCTGTGTTGAAAATAGAGGGAATTTAACTCATTTACAAAGTCCCATACTCTGAAAAAAAAAATCATACAGAAAACATAGACTTTTTAAAGCAATTTTATTTAGTATAAGTAACTTGGTAATCAAATGTCATAATGACTAAAAGGTTGGAAAAACAACATTAATGTTCTTCTGAGGGTCACCCAACCAAGCCAATATTTTGTTTCTACAAAACCTGTGGAAGAATTATCTCACTCTTGTATGACATGCCAAAAACTGTTAAAGATACAAAACATTGATACATAGGAATTTCAGGGAACTCAGGGAATGAGATAAGTTTTTTTATCGTACATAAGCTAGTACAGACTAGCATGGACCATAGGGAGTATTATCAAGTAATTCATCCTATACAAGTACTTTTAAAATGGTAACATCATTGTGGTGAACGTCTGTAAGCACAGAATACACATCTACAACTTTGCTACACCATGTTACCAATCCATGTAGCCAGACTATGAGACTATGAAAACACTACAAAATGAAAATGAAGACTGAGAAAGAGCCGTTTCATGATCATATTTGGAAGTGCAACTTACAGCCTATGATGACAAACAAAACACTTGTATTGGCACAATTCAAAGTGTCAGACACTTGATTCCTGTATCATATGCCATAATAAAAACTGTAAAACTTCAGCCTTACTCATGACTGTAACCAGCAGTGAATAACTAAAGATAACAACCAGAATTTCAGCTAAGCTGACTTTATATGTTAGTTTATGTAATACAGATAAATGCGTTAGCTAAATATAAATCAATTGTTGCACAGTATCAGTCACTCGAACTTGCAATGTGTTGACTGGGCCTCTTATCAGGATCCTGTCAAAATTATCATCATGAAGATCTCACATATTTTAATCCAATTAGACTGTCTAACCTCTCAAAGGAGTGATTGAGTCCAACAGTCACAGGTTAGAGACGTTAAAGAGATTCCTTAAACAATATGAACTGCAAAATCACACACAGCAAATATTTCCCCAAAATCTCTGCAGTAAACCAGGCCAAAACATTCTAGCAAGCATAGATCTCATAAGGTCAAGTTCAAAACCCTGAAAACTCCTTTAGCTTTCTAATTTTGGTACTGTTCCAAGTGTAAAAGATTAACAAATGGTGTATTCGTATTAAACTATGGAAAACTGCTGGATGTGAAAACCTCCATAAAAACCTGAGATCAGAAGTTATACTTTGGTAAATATACTGCAGTGGCAGCCAGAAAATTCATGAACATGCCTAAGCTTGTGAAGAAAACTGGACTTAGCAGCCACAGGAAAATACAGTTATTTAGCAGTTGTTGTAGATTATTCTAGTGCCTTGAGCTGTAGTGACTTAAGGGTCGTCTCGAAACAACTGAGATTTTGGTCTTGATCTGCTACTGTATGTCGGGCAGTTATAAAGGAAATTAAAGACAGTGTCTATACTCACTGACCTCTTGATTGGTATGGAGGAAAGGTTCATTGTTCAAATTGCCATTACTATAGCCATCTTACATTGAAAAGTTTGAAATGCTCAGCAATAGTCATCTGCATTATTACTTTGGCTTCCTGACTAGTTGCATAAGATTTTTTGGTAATGAAATGCCTCTGGATTCTGTGTTTGTATTGAGTAACACACCACCCGCTTCCTTTTGCAAACATACACGCATAAATCACATCACAATTAGGCTCATCTACTTCAAGCTGCGGGGACAGAAACCAAGTACTTGAACAATCAAGAAGCTGTAAAATTTCTTCTGCAGAGCTGGAGTACTCTCAACTACACCTGAACAAGACATAAGAAAAGTACATAATATTTTATATACATGTAGAGTCAATAATGCCACATACTCCAACTACTGCGAACTTCAAATTGTCTCACATACACACATGGCTAACAACCTTGGGGTACGCTTGTATATGAGAGGCACAAAAGGAATGAATCACATCTTCCCATATTCTGTCAAATCTGCTAGTAAACTTGGTGCTCATTTGCAATCCGTCACTACTTTCGGAAATGTTGTGTGTGAAACAAATACAAAGAACAAAGAGAATCCCTACTTCTTAAGTTTAATCTTCTTGAATTATCTGAAATAAAAATCAAGATTTTATTTAAGAAAGACAGGCAGGTATTTCAGGATGCTATAATGATAATTAGTTTTTATATGCTGAAGCACTTTCATATATCCAGACATACTTTGGAGTATGAATATTGGAAAAGTATCCATTCCTACCTTCCGTATTACTCATGTAGCAAGTGTCCAAACAGAATGCATGAACTGAACATGGACAATGTTTCTCATTTTTTCTCATCAACTTACTTCCTATATAATAAATAGCTATTGTATACTGTTGAGGTGAAATATTGTAAATATTTAATTAGCCTGTTTAGCCCTATGTAAAATGCAAAAGCTATAAATACAGAAGCAAATCAAATTGAGTTCTGCTGTAGGCAGGAAACCTGTCTCTAGTGGATAGCCTGCTGCTCAGATATCGTTTGTTAACTTCAATCTTTATACTTTTACAGGAAAGCTAAGGGTACACATGCAGTATAGTTGTACTCAGTGATTTTCCATAGCTTGGTACTAAAACAGCATTCTGATCTTAAAAAATAACACATGGCTTAATCTAATTAGTTCAGGAAGAGAAGAAGAATCTCTGTTGTAAGAGAAATATTGCATACAACTGAAAACAAGAAAAACTATTTTTGAAATGACATTGTGTATGTGTACCTACTTAACACTCTTTCCATACACAGCCTCTAGCAATGGCTGATTTTCAGTCTAACTCATTTTACTCTTATTTTCTGTCACTTAAAAAATTACTGACAATAAGTAACAACACAGTCTTGATATTGCTAAACTCAGGAAATAACTTAGACCCATAAGAAGAAAAAATCTTGCTTTTTATATCCCTATGTTAAAGTGCTGTTAGTATCATCATCTAACAACTGAAGTATTAATGGTAACCAAATGCACTTGCCATGAGCCACTTTTGTGATTGTCAGAGAACATAGATTTGCTTTAACAAGCACAAGCACCTTGAAAACCTTTTAATAGTTTATCGTACTCCTCTCTCACAAATATTTTCCTTTATAACTTTTGTTCTCACTGCATTAGAAACTTGGGTTATGGATGCTAACACATTAAATCTCCTACATTATAATTTTACTATGGGAAAACAAATAATGCATCTCCTAATGGCTACAGATACTGCAACATATATTTTCTTTTATTCTTAATCCTATTTTCCACTTAGCAGCAAACTGTCTAACTTGGTTGTCCTATATAATAATGGCAAGCAATATAACGAAACCCTTTCTTTCATCATTATGTAGAAGAACATTTAAAAATATGACAGCTTCACTTCTTTGTTTGTTCATTAAATAATTTATTAACAGGGCTTGTTACACCGCAGGTCTAAACCAGAATTTCACCTCTCTTATACACTTCATGAAAATAAGTTTAGCAAACTTATAAATTTCTGTGACACACATACATCTCAATTTGATCACAAATAACGATGTTCTGCTGAAAAACAATTATAAGTTTTACTTACAAAATAATGTAAATGTTACAGTAACAATCACCTCTCACCCACTCTGAAACAAAAAGTTTAGTTCAACAGAGACTGACAAACTGCTGTATTTTGCATAAATCCTTCAGAATTTTTTCTTTCAAAATATAGTTCCACTATTTTTTTTGGAAAGACTGGTGAGGTCAGTTTCATATTTTGGGCCAGTTACAAGTAGCAATGTAAGTCATTATTTATCTTAGTAATCATAATGTCTGTTTTCATTTGTGATTTATTGGCTTAACATAAGAGATTGAAACTCTTCAGGGGAAAAAAATCCCGAAACTTTCACTGACTCCATTTGTGATGATTACACTTCTGAGATTTAACAGATTTTAAAACGTTAGGCAAATATTTCAAAAGATGAGCTAAATCAAAGCTAATAAGCTAATATCGAAAGAAAGAAAAGCAAATAACTGAATTCTAATAAATGACCAAATTGATATACAAAACCGCATTAACATCACTAAAACTGAAAAATCAAAGACTTAAGAAATGCCAGGATTCAGAATTGCCTCTGCAACCTTAATTTGTCCTTGTTCTGCAGATACATTATAATGAAGTATTTAATTAAGATTAATGTCAAAGGTAACCACTAATTCCAAGTGGCCAATTTTCATTACACAGCTCTGCATGTTCCTAGTCCAGTTCACAGTGGCTTTAGGATGTCTGCAGTAGTTCACATTTCTGCAGATTTGACTCTTCGGTATGAAGTTGGAAACTGAGAAAATGAGCATTAATATCCATTTATTACCATGGTAAAAAACATTCGGTTTAAGTGACTTACCTAACACCACAGAGGAACTCTGTGGCATAGTAAAACATAATCTAATTCTCAAAGGTATCATTCAATTAATTGATCTTTTCCTCTTCTTTCAGTCCTCTGCCATATTGATTACACATTTTCCAATTTTTTTTGGCTAATGAATTAGAGATTTGATCTATCAATGTCTTCCTTCTCCCCAAACCCATGAATCATCCCTAGAGCTACTCCTTCGGCCGAATGAGATGAAGGCTCTCTGTTCTGCGGAGGAGGGGTGGAAAAGGACAACAGATGGACAAGGCACAGAAGAAGACAGAAGGTCTATCATGTAGTTCTAGTTCACCATATAAAAATAAAAAAGCAATATAAAAATTGTATAACCAACAAGTTCATTTATTTTATTATTAACATCTCATAACTGTAAGATGTTTACATACAGTACATGCTTGCACTTCCCTCAAATTTATTAAAGTGAATGAAGGAAAAAAATGTTATCACGTTGATATCCACACAGAAGGCTTAAAGTCTTTAAATCCACCTTACACCTTTTATTTGAGCTCATCAGTTAGGGAGTAGTACAGTAAATTACTATTACCTACTGGAGAAAGTAATCTCATATATTTTATCATGACTCACATATTTACTAAAAGCAGATGCGTTATGGAAGTGAGATACATTGAATTTCAAGCCCCATCACTCAATTTGGGTACAGACATTTCTTCTTTTGTCTTAGAACCTGAAGTTTTGTTACTCTCCTAGTCCTGTCTGCCCCACCAGTAGCTACTTTCGTGATTCCTCTTTCCATTTCTCTGTCTTCTCAGAGCTCATGCTGTGCCAGTTGTACCACTTAAGCCTAGCTTTTCTTTTTCCCTGCTTTATGGTTTTGTTGAGTTTTTTGTTTGTGTTTGCGGGGGTTTGGGGTTTTGGTTGTTTTTTTTTTTTTTTGTTTGTTTTGTTTTTTTTTTTTCCTGTTCTCATCAGTTTTTATTGCCAGACTTTCTTTAATTGTTCTTCATCACCACTCAGTTTTCCTTTTTCACTTCTTATCTAGTCTTGCCTCATGCTCCCCAACCGGTGCCTCCTTGGTCCAGTTTCTGTGCTCAAGCATTCTCCGTTCCTCTTTGAAGCTCTACTCTGTTTTCAGATTTATCTTACACTTCTTATTTTCCAGATCATCTTCTGCTGGTCCTAAACTCCTTGCCTAGATGATTACACACTCCTTTCCTCCTGGGGTCTCAAAAGCATGTTTCCACTGCTTTGCTTTTCTTTAACAACCATTTACCTTGCCCCAGATTTCAGCCTCAGTTTTATCCCAGCCTTTTTCATCCATTCAACGTCTAGTCCTATTTTTACCCTGACCTTGCATCACACCTGTGCTTTTTCTAGAGCTAGTCTCAAAAACATTTATCTGAATAGATTTTTCCTTCCTCTCTTATCTTTTTCTCCTCCTTTTATTTTGGGCCAGGTGACATCCTTTTGATTCCACCTAGTGTCAGCAGATTAAAAGACAACACTAATCTCTGAAAACAATGACCTGGATCTATTTACCACTTGTTAGATACTGTGTTCTCCCAGACCACATCTGTTAGGGAAAACAAGAAAGAGGCTGCTCCCTGGTAAAGGTGAGCCAAGAACACAGAGATGCCCAGCCCATCAGGACAGAGGCTTCACCAGCCACAGCCTAGTCCCATAGTACTCAAGCAAGGACAGGCCTAGAGGTTATAGTAAAGTCCAGATCATAAGGCAATATAATAGTAATGAAGCAGGCCAGAGATCACACTGTGAAGTCAACCTGCAGTTGAAGGTTACAATGAGATCTAGTGATCACTAGGCAGGTTCATAAGATGAGACATGCTAAGATCAAACCATTGACTGAAATCTGAATTAAACTACTCCAAGATGAGGTAAGGACTAAACCAGAGACCTACACCCTTCTAACACAACTCAGCTTAAATAGAACTTGTGGGCCCATGGCTGTGCGTGGAGACCCCAGGTGAGACTGGTCAGGACCATTAAGGCTTATTAATGCCCTCAGCATCCCAGCTCAACGTCAGGGCAAAAATTGGAGTATACAATTTCTCAGATTTCCTCATTTCTTGTTAAGGAGAGTTTCGGTGTGCATGCCATGACACAATCAAGTAGGTCTTCAGTGAGGACAATCATGGCATTAGAACTGTTTATACACAAGCTACATAGAACCTACTCTTTCTGCTTCTAATTGTGCTAGGAAGAGCAATAGTAATCCAGTCTGGCTGAATGGCTGTATTTCACTGCTAGATCATCTAACTCTTAGGAGCATGTTGAGTAAAGATAGAATGTGTAGAAATTTTAAAGGCTATGTTCTATTAAGTCAGTTGTGAGCATTTTTTAATTTCCCTGTGACTTATGCCTTGGATTGATTTTCACAGAGACAAAGAAATATTCTCAACAGAAAGCCCTATCAAGTCTTAAACCCCCTTTTTAAAGTGTGTATTTGCTAGAACAAATATTTTAGGAGTCTTTAGTACAGGCAAAACAATGTATTTGTTCAATTCTTTGAGTCTTACTCTGGATCAGCTAAAATACTTTTACTTGTGTCTCAAAATATTTTTAATTGAGGGTGCACTAGCATGAAAACCTTAGTATTAAAAAAAAAAAAAAAAGTTGAGTCTAAACACTTAAATCACCAAAATTTGTGAGAAAATTGTTGTAAATGTACTTGTGTCAGTAATCTAAGATGCTTTAAGGAAGTAAAATGGACGACATTATGTTCTACAGAATGAACAGCTTCCTTCTTACTGAGTTTTTTAGTATGTCTTTCCTCGGCTGGATGCAAGAGAGGTTTTGTTTCAACACATCACGTAATGTGTGCATAAGGAATAAAACACAAAACAATTAAAAATTACAAAGCATCAGAAATAACAAAACAATAAATAATTGGATTAATATATATTTCAGATAAGTTAGCTAAGATGTACTCTAAACTGTATGTAAACCTGTTCATCCAAACATATTTAAAACACAATTAGTCTCTAATTCTATGCAATATGTTTTCATGGCAAACTGTAATGTACATTATACGTACTTATAAGTAAATAAAGGTCTAAGAGGTGGTTTGGGGTAAGTAGTTTCAAAATTTCTGCAAGTGGTTGCTTCTTAGTTGATGGTTAGAAAATATAGGAAAGCACACACTTTTGCTAATTATCAAACACTTGAGTAGGAGGAACTGACTAGTATGTATGGACAATCATGTTACTAGCATCATTTTTTCTGTGTCTTCATTCCATAAGTTGTATGGATGAGAGATCAGGTTATGAATGAGATAATTCTGCTTCCACTCACCATCAGTAATTCTCTGTTATAATTATTTTCACAAACTCAAACTCCACATTAGGGATTTACAATAAGAATGATACTAGTTTGGTTTGACCTTGGTTCACTTCGCATTGGCATTGCATTGACGGTGCTTCTCCTCCAAAAGCCAGCAAAATATCTCATTTATAATTGTTTTATAAACGGGATTTCATCCCACACATATTTTGTATGCTGTAGGTGCAGCATGTAATTCCTTTTACTTAGTTCATCTTACTAACAGAACAAAGTTTCACTGAATTCATAATATTGCTCTGGAACGGATACATACTGTATATTTACACACCAATATGTTTTATGGAAATGAACACGTTTCGTCTTGGAAGCACATTTTCAAACTTTAGCTGCTTTTTACTGAAGCAAATTTTTTTTCAAACAAAAAAAGCAATGCATTTCATGTCTATATATTTTTATTCATGACAATATATTTTCACAGTTGGATAGATTTAACTAAATTAGTAGTTACAGTATTTGTTCAAACCAATGCATTTTTTCTGGCATCTGGTAAGTAAATGTTATCCAATTTTTATATTTTTTTTTTTTAGGAATCAGCTTCAACCAAACCCACATTATTTCAAGCAGCAGCAACTCACCTCTACCACACAAAGTTTCTCAAAGCAAAGAAAACCCCAAATCTTCTGCTCCAGCTGCTGAAGTATGGTAAAGAGGTGATAAAAAACACAAACACACAGACCTCAGTCAAGGAACCTCTGATCTTCTGGCCTCACATGGGCCCACAATGGTGCACTGGGCAGGGAAATGCACTTTCTGTGACCACATGTGTCACCTTCTGGAGAGAGACCCTACACCCCAGGAAAGCCATTCTACCACTTGCAGGTAGGAGGGGCAAATGAAAGAGTTAAAGATTTGCTACTGCAAGAGATGGCTGTTATCCAAGCAGATATTTCTTCAAGGCTAGGTGGCAGCTGCATGGGCGTTTTGTCACTACATTTTTGTATTGAGCCATGTAAATAAGTCTCACTTTCCAAATTACTGTTTTAAATGTGACCATGAGTGTTTAGCAGTATTGCAAGTCAGGATAGAAGCTGTCTCTAACTTCTGTCACTGCCAGCTTGACTTCTCCATACCTTTCTTCCTGTGGGGCCTTTTTTGTTGTCGTTGGAACACTGCAATTGTATTTTGACTACTTCTTCACTACCCTCTATATTATACAAAATTTACTTAAAAATATGTATTGCAGAACACAGAGCAAGTGTTTCTAGAGCTATGTTTCACAGCTTGTAATACTGGAAGTTTCTCCTTAAATCCTCTTTATATCTTCTACTGAATTCAACAGAACTACAATGTTTTGTCAACCAAATAAGCCTTCCTTGGGTATCGTTTCCTCTCCCTAATCACTGACCACTGATGCTATTCAGCAGCATCATTAAAATTATGATTATCCCTTTATATTTTGCTTGTCTTTCAAGGCTAACTCTAGAGGTAGACTGACCCAATACAACACAGGGAACTCCTTACAGTGGAGCTGGAGTTTAACTTTTTGGAGAGAAGCCCTAAGTCTTGTAAACCACGAGAAAAAAACTGTGCTAGCAAATTACCAGAGCGTGTAGTGGACCAGGTCATGAAGCAGTAAGTGATCTGAGTGGTCTATCAAGGCTGCCTGTAATTTCATCGACTATATTTCGCTGACACCCGTGAAATTTATGTTGTCTAAAAAAGGATCAACAGGAAATAACAGAGAGGAAACAACTAAGAAAGCTGGCTGATATGCTAGAGGAAGGGTTTGTCGGTCAGCTTCTGACTAAACACAATCAAGAAAAATGTGAGGTAGGTCAATGTAAGGTAGGATCCGTACTGAAAGTGTAGGGGAAGCTGAACAACTTGCAATTTACCAATTTAGCAAGAAGAAAAACTTCCTGACACTTTCTGAATCTTGCTTGGAGACTAAATTATTTTGCTTTGTTTAATGTTAGGAGTATTTATAAGTATTACCTTGATCGATACCAGAATAACGCAGAGAAACTTTTTTCTGGTTGTGATAAAACCTTTACCTTCTGCATCTGTTTTTCAACATTGATCTACTGTTGATATTTTAGGGTATTACTTTTTACTCTGTTCTGCAGTGAATTTCCTGAAGACTCCCTGTTGCCCTTTTGATCTGGAAGTAATGAGGCTTCCGGCCATTAAGTGCACGAGCTCCATTAATCAGAAGAAATAAGTATGACATCATATCTAGCAGTTCTAATTATTTAAATAATAAATTTGTCAGATACCTAGCTAGTCAAACAAACCAGGGGCTTCTGGTTGGGATTTTTTTCTGTTTTGAAAAATGGACAGAAAGCTTGCTTAAGCATATGCAGCATAGAGACTTCTTGATACTCCTCTCTACTACAAAGGTTTATTGGTGGGGTTTAAACCCTGGCTTTAATTTTCTAATGTTTAGTAAAAAATTCTGCTATGTGATGAACAGAGTAACGCTAACCCCCTTGTGAGCCTGTTTCTTATTAACATGTTTCTAGGTCATTTCAGGACCACTTGAGCCAGAAGAGAATGGTGAGAACCTGCAGTTCTAGTTGTGCCTCTGACATGGGGTGTGATGTAATGTCCGTGTTACTGGGTTCTGGGAGGAAAATGTGAACTGCTGTTTCTAAACATGCAGATCAGCTTTTCCAAAAGTACTAATGCAGCAAAGATATGGAAAACCTGTGATGCACAGACAGATGCTTCATTCTTACACCTGCCAGGGGACCTCTTTTCACAGTTTCTAATTGCTAAACTGGGAAGAGACTTGTATCTTTCCTATAATGCTTCCTGGAACAAGACTACAATCAAAAGTGTGTTTTGTCAAAAGTACTGAGCTGTCAGTTATCATAATTAATGCAAAAGCACCTCAGGTTGTATTACAGTCCTAGTTTAGCGAAGGAATTAAATTACTTATCTTGTCAGGACCGCTCTTTCAATTTCTTCCCCCCACAAAAAAAAAGTAAGTTTTGAGCATTTGTTGACATTTTTTGTGCTGCCTTAAAAATCACTTGTTCCTTTTTGCAAGACTTAAAAAACATTTTGAGAAACATTTTCCATTCATTACTGCTTTATGTGTACTGAACCCTATGAACAGTGGTAAAACCTTTGCCTATTGTGTATTTTTTTAGTAGCAATAAAAAAAAAAGTAAAGTAAGTATCTACTCATCCACCAGAGACAGACTTCAGATGCTTCCTTGTTCTAGGAGACATTCCAGTGCAACACCTTTGATAGTGTTCAAGTGATGTATGTGATGTTAATTTGATACGAAATCATACAAATGATAGAACTTTAAAATGTAACTCTGTAATTTGATTCTGTGCTATGCTTGGACATCTTCTGGACATGGGGGAACTCAATATAAATTCTGATGCAGTCTCAACTGTTGCCAGGCATAATCATTCCTTGCTAATGAACAAAGTAGAAGATATGAGTACAGAATACATGACTTCCCAGATACCAGTCTAGTGCAAGTTCTTTGAGTTTGAGCTGACAACTGTTAGCACTTCCCTAATGATCTGAGACCATACACTCTTCAGAGAAATAAGCTTTTAAAGATCTTCCCTCTCCTATAGGTATGCAAGACTTGTGCATCACTTGTTTATCTCAGTAAAGCTCTTTGGTGTTAAATAGGACATCAAGGTGGAAATTCAGGGAGGTTGTGTGCAAAACATACTGCGTCATGTTGGAAAGCAAATCTCAATTGGAAAAGGATGGAACCAGAACCTGTTCACTACAAGCATTTGGGTGCAGGGGAATCTTGCTTTCTCTGAGATAAGGCAACACAATTCCTTCCAACTTAAATATAAAGCATTCTGATTTCACTAAGAGGTTTGGGTAAAAGGTGAATGATACTATGCTAAACACCAAATATGCAAACATGAAAAAGTAATCTGACATCTTGGACATCTTACATTCAGTGTCTTACCTTTTAGACCATAAGCAACTTGGTACTCCTAGCTGAATGCTACAAACCTTCCCAAAGAAAGCCTTCAGATAGAAAACTTTCTCCAAGCCATTCAGAGTCCAGGCAACACTACAAAATGTCCAGAAAGTTCCTTATTGCCACTGTCTGAGCACTTCACAAGAGGAGCTGGTCTTGTTGCTACTGTATTGAAGGTGCCTATGAGTGTTTAATCCTGAAGATAAAGGCGACTCAGCCGGTCTTTCTTAAATCTGCTGCTTTCAGGGAGACGGGAGGAAAAGCAGAGGCAGGAGAAGGTGCTTTACGCCTCTCTTACAGAGACCGAAGCAAACCGGCTGGGTCCTTTCCACAGCCTCTGGCCCTGGCCACACCTCGCGGGTACTTCTCCCCGTCTTTCCCTCCGGCGATGCGGAGGAGCTGGCCGGTGGCGGCCCGCACTCACGGGGGCGGGCGGGGCGCCGGCCATGGCTGCGGCCCGAGCGCCCCATCTCCGTCACCCGCGAGTTACTCGCGCCACCGGGGCAGCCGCCGGTGACGCTGGGTTCAACCCAATCCCACGGCCCCGCACGTCCTCACCGCCCGGCCCCGCCTGCCTGTGGCCTCCGGGCCACGCTCCTTCCCCAGCCGCGGCAGGACGAAGGCCGCCGGGCGGCGGCTAACGCCCGTCCCTCCTGCCGCGCTTCTCTCCCTCCCGCCGCGCCGCCGATCTGGCCGCGGGAGGCGGATGTCCGCGGTGTGCCCCGCCTCGGTTGGAGGCCGCCCAACGCCCCTCCACCCGCGGGGGTTTCCCACCCCGCCATCGGAGCGCTATCTGGCGTTAACGGTCGCGCTGCAGCCGGCGCCCGGGGCGCTGAGGGCCGGGTCGCACGGCGAGGGGACACCTGCCGCTCCTCCCTCGGGCGGGGCGGGAGGGGCCTCCCGGCGGCTGGGTCTCTGCCGCCCCGTGCCGCCAGTGTGGCAGCCGGGAGAGCCGCTCCGCCCCGCGGCCGCTGCCGCTGCCTG
>VWYH01008943.1:23096-115138 GCA_013399365.1 Pampusana beccarii | reverse complement strand
CCCCCCCCTCCTCCTCCCTCCCCAATCCACCCCCGCGACCCTGGTCCTCCTCCTCCTCCTCCTCACCCCACTGGATACAGCGAGGGAGACACTGCGGCGGAGGCGGCGGCGGCGGCGGCTCCTGCGGGGGGAAGGAAGCGCCCGGAGAGCGGAGCGGCGGGAGGCTGCGGATCTGCGTGCCTGGCGCCCACCCAGCCCGAGGGGAGACCCCAGGATGCGGCTGAAGCCCGGCGCGCTCCTGCGCTTCTACAGCCTCTGCGGGATCCTCGTACAAGGTACCGCCTCCTCCCCACCCCTGCCCCGCGCGCAGGGAGGGAGGGACCCCCGGGGGGGCACCGCTGAGGCCCGGGGCATCCCCGGCCCNCCCCCCCCCACCCCGCCCGCCGCCGCCAGTCGCTTGCCAACCCCTGCAGCCACCCCTTCAACTCCCCGTCAGCTCCCCGCTCGCCCGCCGCCAGCGTGCCCCCGAAAGTGCGAGTGCAGCCGCAGCGTGTGCGCTGCTACAACATCCCGGGGAAACGTGCGGGCTCCAGCCGTGCCTCCCCGGAGGGGAGACGGGGGGTTGACGGGAGGGGGGGAGGGGGGGCTCCATGCCTCGCTCGCGCCGCTGCCGGGAACGCGGGTCTGTAGGTGCGGTATAAAATATATACGTAGGGTAATCGGATGAGCCGGGAGTTCGGAAGCGCATCCCGGCACCATCCTGCTCCAGGCGGCTCATCCTGCAGCGAGTTTCCAGACTGGATGTGTTCCCGTCTCCCTCTCCCCAACCGCTGCCTTCTCGCCCGCCGCACCGCCGCTCCCCCTAATTAACGTTATCCGTCCAAGTCAGACGTAGCGGCCGCCGCGGAGGGAAAGCCCGCCGCACGCTGCTGCCATGCCGGTGACCGCCGCGTCTGCCCGCGGGAGATCTTCCTCCAGACCTCTCCCGCTCGGGGGGAGGGAGAGCCGGCAGCCGAGCCCGCGGCACTGCGCTGCCGCCGGGAGTTTGCCCTCTCCGCGGCGGCGGGATGGCGGCGCAGCCCCCCCTCTCCCCGCCGCCCTGCGGGGCCCGCGCGGGGTGGGGCGGGGAGGGGGGAGGTAACGGTCGGGCGCAGGGGTCAGGGAAGGCGGTAACGGCAGCGGCGGCCCCGGCGGGCGATGTTGGGTGTAAACGGGATCAGGGAGCCGCCGCGCAGCAACTTGCTGGCGAGCGACCGCTCCTCAGGGCGGGCGCGGGGGGACGGCGGGGCGTCTCTCTCCCCTCCGCTCGTTCGGCGTGCGGGGTGTGCCACTTCGGCAGGGAGAAGAGACGATTAAACTAAGTGACCTTGTGAGATTATTATTTTGTCTTTTTTATTTTTTTCCCCCTTTCCGCCTCTCGCCTCCGTCGTGCCATTTCACGTCAAGTTTAATGTATTTCGCGTTTCCCCCGCCTGCGTCAAGTGCCGGGCGATCTCCGGGGGGAGTACCGCCTGGCAGCCCGTAGCGAGAGCAGAGGCGGCCGCCCGGCTGCCCGAAGCACACGAGTCTCATCCGTCTGCCCCCTCAGTCCTCCGTTGGCCTGAAACCTCCGAGTGCCCCGGCTCCACCTCCCGAGCAAGTTGGCGGTCGCGGAGGGGAGAATGAAGAGGGGGAGTGCGCTTGGCAAATGCAAAAGGCAGTTTCATCGGGCAGATTATTTGTATTCTTTACCAATGTTTGAGTTGCCCTGTACGTCACTGCACAAGGAGCTGCTGTGTTGGTGCTATACAAGATTATTTATTGGGGCACGTGTGGCGGGCTGCACCTGGGGGTTGGCTTCTCTCTGCCTTTTACATTTCCCTGTGAATTGTCAATTCATTGCCCTGCAAAGGAGAGTCGAGGGGGGGGGAACCGTCTGGACTGACTTTCTGTCACCAATAAAGTCGGGGCTGCTGCTGGAGGAGGAGGAGGATTTGATCTTTCCTAAGATGCAATCAGCTGCATTCAGTGCATCGCAGTTTTGAGAGTAAACCAGTGATTAAAAACAGTGATGCCTTTCACAGCAGTTTAGGGAGTGTGCCAGGCAAAATGTAACTCTGTGAACTGCATCAGGTAAAAAACATGTTGCAAGAAAAGGGGTGTAATACAAATCTGACTGCGACTGTGTGAAAATAACCAGATTGGGCCTGTCCTTGCAGATGGGGAAAAGCGATGCTTAACATGCTACCCAGCTTGCCCTCCGTGTGTATAAGACATCTCCGTCTTTTCAGTTCCTCACACAATGATTTCTTCAGCTCCTGATTAAAACTGCAGTCAAAAATACTTGGGCTCTCTGTATACTGCACTTGAACAAAGTGCTGTTCCAGAAGGCACTTTTTCTGGGCACTTAAAAAAAGGGGGAGCGGGATACAAAGAACCTCTAACCCTTAGACAGGAGTGAGAGGAAATAATTTCTACTGACCTTTTCTCCTAAGGTAAAGGAGAATAGAGAAGATGAGTAAATATTTTCTAGGAGAAGACTGTCCTGGATAGTGACTGTATCTAACAGGATGCCGAATTATTTTAGTCTACCTTATAGTGCTACTTCATAAATGTTGTTTTGTCAATTTCTGCCATTTATTTTGGCATGACCAGAAGAAACCATTACCATATTAGACAAATTTCTTGTTGGCAGCTTTATACCTGCATTTAAAAGTGGTTTTTCCTGTTGGCTTGCTCTGCCTCCCCGAACTGTGTTGTCAAGTGGCCCAATGGATTTGTTAGATTCCCCTGATTTTCTGCTTATGGCCCATGGGATACACAGGGTTTTCATCAGCTCTGTACATGAATAAGGTCTTTGTTCTGAGGATATGAAGCACTTCTGGGTTTTAACTGAGGATGGTTCATTTTTTGTGAAATTGAAGCTAATTAAGTTTAAAGACAAGGTGACAAAGAGTCAAGCTGACGTGCATTTTGTATGGAAGTGTGCCTTTCTGGCATGATCTGTGGAGAGACTTGCTTAAGGAGTCTGTCCTGAGTATTGATGAAGCATCAGCTTCATCAGGGAAGAGGACATAGAATAATGCTTCTCAGCTTGTGCGTGGAATAGCATTAACAGCAAGCAGTCCCTTCGTAAAGAAGGCAAATAAGAAGTAAAAGAGCCCAGTGTCAACTGCATGCTGTGAAAGGGGAGCGATGGAGGTGGAAGAGGGACTAATAACACGTTGAGCTGAAAAGCGGTTTGTCAGCTGAGTTCGGGTATGATATTAGTCTGCTCTGCCCTCTCCAGCGTTTGCTGTGAAAATAGTAGGATCTCTGGTTGCTGTTGTTCTTAGCTTGTGCACTGTAATAATTCTGGAGTACTTACATGATGTCCCAAGCGGTTAAATGGTTACGTATGTTTACAGTCACTCTTACATTTTTATTTCATTCTCATAGATTTTTTTCTGCTTCATGAATTTAGCCTTCCTTAGACAAAATTTAACAGTTGGAGGATAGCATATATTTAGAATAATTTAAGTACATAATCTGAGCTGGCTTTATGCAACCTGAAAAGTGAGTTCTTTATTGCAAAGGGTTGTCATGTGAGAAACTGTAATAGTAAAAATAGTTTTTTTGGATTTGTAGGATACAGATAGGGTTTAAGATTATCCTGGAATTGTAGCTGCTGTAGCCCCCTGCTGTGTGATAATGCAAATGGCACTTCATGCCTTAATGTGCTCTGCTTCTGAGAAGACACTGGATAGTGCTGGATGTGGGAGCAAATGATCTCCTTCCAGTTCTCTGTCAACACCAAGCAGATCTTCTCAATATGGTTTCTTCAGACGCTTCAAATGCTAGCAACCTGTCTACTAATGAAAATAACATAGAGACACACTAATTTGTCTCAATCTGTGATCAGTGATGCAACAAATCAGTGAAGACAGATAATTGCTTATGCGTGAGACTTTTTTTTTTTTTTTCCATAAGCCCAGAACTATTAAAAGCAGAATTAAAAAAAAAAAAGGGGGGGGGGGCAAATGTCTACTCAGATCATCTTAGCTGATTTAAGACAAAGTTGTCATATATGACTCAATATCTTGTCTATCTAGATTCTGTTTTGAATTTTCGGTGGGATTTCTGTTAGCAAAACCTTGGCAGCCCAATGCTGTATGCATAAGGATCGTCTTGACTGCTAAATGTTATGCTAATACGGTGTACAGCAAGTTAAAAGCATGTTGTAATTTTGCAGGTTCTTTGTGTGTATGGGTAATTACAGAATAGAAGACAGTAGTTTTGATACAATCTTTATCTAGAATATTTTACACCCAAGTTGCAACATAAAATGTATCACTCTACTTGATGGTGACTGTCTTTAAATGACTTCAGTCAATCTAACCAAGGTTTGGTAGGCTTATTAGCTGCTTAGTTCTCAGGTTAGTTCATACTTCATGAATCCCTTTGCTTGATTTATTTATGTATTTTTATTGATAGTCATCATATAACAGTTCATGTTCAGTTTTAGAACACGAAGTATCTAAACAATCTAAATTCCATTGATGACCTCGCATGACTTTCCTGAGGAATACATGAATCTGGATCAGTTACTCTCGTAATATTTATCACTCTTACACTCAAAATATTTATCAACTTTCTATAATCAACAGTAAACAGTTTTGAGGTTTCTCATTGAAGAAGTAACTCCATGGAAATGTTGATCAAGAGAAGCACCTCCATTGAAACAAATACGTTTTTCTTGTCTACTTTCTTATTAATTATCTTTTTTTTTTTTTTTTTAATTTACAGAATGTAAACCAGTGAATCTCCCTCTGCTTTTACATTTACTTAATTGTCAGTTACAGTTCCATTATATGGTACTATAAATATCTTTAAGCCGTATTTTTTATTATGGAAGCCTTAGTGCTAATAATTAGCTTTCACATCACTCTGGCTTGATCCTACTATTGACAAAATGTGTTGAATGTGATTAGCCTTTCCACCAAAGAATTAATCTTCTAATATTGCTATGTAAATTCAAGGTTGGATTTTGAGGGATTTATTTTTTTTTTTTTTTTTTTTTTAATGCATAACAAATGGTGATTACGTAATTGGTAACAACTGCATGTGTGGTGAAGACATTGACATGGACATCGGTAGTTTGTCAAGAGAACAGCAGTAAAACCAGAGTGTGGCTGACTGTGTTAGAGCAATGATTACCTCTTCATTTCATATTTAAAGCTAGAAATAGAAGATGCTATCGTTGTCCTCTTAATGCCTTCTTCAAGATAAAGAAGGAATAGTTCAATTTTGTTTTAAAACATTAATCTAATGACAGGCTAATTCTGTTACACACTCTCAAAACAATGGAGGGTCTTCTCTAGAGAGAATGCCACTGATATGCTTTTTAAAATGCACATTCCAAAACAAATGTAGAATGGTAAAACTAGTAGACATAGTTTAGTAGGTGTCTCCTCTGGGTTTGCATCAAGTACAATCTTAATGAGTAGATCCCTTCTTCCCAAGGAGTTTTTGAGGTGTGTTTGAAAGGAAGAAAGGCAAATACCAAATTCCAGTGACAAGGAGTAACTTTTAAAATAATGATTTCTATCAGGAAACTACCCTTGAACACCTCTTTCTACAAAATGGAAACATTTTGAAAATAATTTACTTTTGAAAAATGAAAATGTGTGTTTTTGCAAGGATTCTTAATGTCGCTTATTATTTTCTTTAATGAACTTATTTCAAGATTGTTTCCTTCACAAGATTGTTTTCCTTCAAGATTGTTTTCCTTCCTGCACAATAAGCTCAGGATGTGTGCTTTAAATGTCAATATATAGGACAATATGATGATAGCATTTTAAGGGGGAAAGAGGAAGAAGCATAAAACTTTTATTTTGATGACAAAACAGAGTTCTAACACTGGAGGCTGTGTATTGCATCTTCCAGGGCTCTCTTTTAATACTGATGTTCTGTGTGTAGGACTTTCTAACATGGAGAACTTGGAGTAGGCAAAAAGGATTCAGTGAAGAATGTAGGTAGTTATTTTAATTGTAGATGGACTGGAAGACTCCCTGTTTCTTCCTTTAGCAATGTCTGCTTACATCCTATATCCTTCCCCTAATACCTGTAAATGTGAAAAATAAAATCATACTTGCATCCTTTGCCATTCTTCCATTTGCAAAACAGAGATCTTGGGATCTGTCTAGGCCTTTCAGGAGTGTTTTTGCTGTCTGAAAATTTTGGGATTTTTGAGGGAAAGATCATTTCTCCTTAACTATGAGTTGTGTTGTATTTACTGCTTGCTAGTATAATCAAGTGGCTCTTGGAGAGCATGAATGCTTTCATAGCTCTCACATTTTAAGTAGCAGCGAATCACTGTTAATATAGTTTTACATTACTATAAATTAATAAATTTAACTCCTTTCAATTTTGTAATACTCAATTTAGGATTCTCCTTTTTTCATACATAGCTGTTAAAGAATATTAACTGTCCATGGGCAGCTGCTCTTCAGTTTTAGGGAAATTATTAATATATAGTCTGTGTTTCTCAATCTGAATGCCTAAAGCTCTTTCAGAGCTGAAGGTTTCTCTCTCTCTGTGTATATACTTATATATAAAGTTTTTTCCTCGTAGAGATGTATTACTGAACTGCTCTCCAGCTTATTTTTTGTTCTCTGAATGGAGTTGGCAAGGTTTAGATTATTTGTAAAAGAGTGCATATTGTCATAGATGCAGTTTAGTGGTTATCTGCATAGCTTTGATATTCCCTCTATTGTCATCTTTCTGTAAACAGTTTGTTGACTACCTGTCTTTTTCTTTGTTGGATGGGAAAGAGTGTGAGAGAGACAGTTTTCTTATGTTAGAGGTGAAAATATTCTGGTTATATTTTAAACTTCTTATATACCACAATATTAATTCAACAATGATTCTAATAATGGCAATTCAATTGCCAAATGTTAGCTAAATAACCTGAGTATGCTATTACATGCGAACATAATTTGTGACCATGTATGGAAATACAGTTATGCCTTTCTGGATATCATCAATATATAATGCATTGTATTGTTACCACTTTTGCTGGCAGAAGCTGTGCAGTCCATCACAGCTATACTGACCCATCTGTATGCATCTTAAAAACTCTGCCTTTTCAAAGTTCAGCACTGGGAACTCCACAACTGCAACTGACTGACAGCTCTGAAGAGAATAAGGGCAACTTACTTCACAGGAGCAGTTGTAGTAGGCACTTTGGTATTTTCCATTTGTTGCGATATTTATCCCAAACTGACCTACATCTGCTGGATTATCAGTGTGACTCGACCTGCTTTTATTCCTGTTGTGGTATAAGGCATGTGAAATGTCCTGTTCATTGAAGTAAGCATTGCAGTTTCCTCTTAACTTGACTGTTTTTTAACTTTTCTATTGCACTTGCAGATTTCTAATAATGTTATTGATGCCTCCAGGCTTATATAAGTGTAGCCTTTTAATACTGAGAAAAATAGGTGAGATTTGGACTAATATGGAGAAGGCTATAAGTACCATCATGTTTAATGATAATTTCCGTTCATGAAAAGTGATGTTTCTACAGTCTAAAGGGAATCTTCTCAATTTTAAATTAAAACCAGTTGTAGCAACGTTAGCAACACCCAAAATGGAGGAGCTTTTCGGAACTTAAGTATCTAGTCAGACAATTACTAGGACATTACATACTAAAAGAGAGCGCATCTCATCCTTTATTCTAAAAAACAAATTAGCAGTGCGTTAGCTTTATAGTCTGTGCTTTCTCTAAAAGCTGGAGTCCTGAATCTGACATATTACAGTTCTAGAACATATCTTGACTGCTGCTTACGTAAATAAAAATCAAGATGATGTGTATTTGAACACGAGTAGTGTATAGATAAGTATGGGCTAGCACCTTGACTATTTGCTCAGCTTCTTCAGAAGATTCTCTTTACCTTAGTTCGATTTTTTTTTTTTTTTTTTGGTCAGGTATTTGGCATATCTCTCCTCACTAAATGTAAAATATATGGGTTACAAACTGCTGGTTAATGCTTCTTTTTGAAATGTAAAATGCAAAATGGATGCCATTCTTAGAGTGAAAAGCCTCCTTCACTCCTTGAAGAAAGGTCCAGAGCTCACATAATGTCAGTATTTTCCCCTTAAAATAAGTTTGAATTTTAGAATTGGATTAGACTAAAACTAAACTGTTTCCCCTTTCTTCAGTCATCTTTGTTTTGCCGATTATAACTCATTATTACTTTGCTGTGTTCTGAATGATTAACTTTGGAGGTGGGGAAGGCATGTAGTCAATATAAATATATAGACCATTTGTTTTTTATTTATGGTAGATAAAATTCTCAGCAGCTTATAGACTTATTTATGGCATGTTCCCATATGTTTAACACACAAGACTAATGTAATTTCAAAATAGCTTGGAACATAAGATTATTTTAAGTGAATAGACTTTTATCTATTTTGTGTAAACAATACATGAGGGACATGACATTTAAAATAAGGTGATTGCAGAATTTCCCAAACTGTTTTTGGATTTTGAGAAAAATAATTATATTGGATTTTGTATAGATTTGCTTTTGTGTGTTAGAAAAGCAAGTGATACTTCTGTTCTATAAAGCCACAATTTTGTCCTACTCTGATATGAGATGGAGTAACAGGAAATCTGGATAAAGAAGGCAGTTAAGCATGTTCTATAAGGGGTACTCTTAATTTACTGTGACATCTGTATGGCAGGATTTGGAAGTGCAGATGCTTTTAATGTTCGTTAGATTATGCCTATTGCAAAATGAAATACATGTAATTCTCAACAGGAAAACAGAATCCAGTAGTCTATATCATTTAAAGTGAACAAATGAAAATTTGCTGTTTAATGAATTGTTAATATCATAGGCTTTTTGTCTTATAACTGATCATTAAAAATGCTTGTCATTTGAACAACTTCTAGAAAGGAAATAACTTCAGAAAGAAATTTCAAAATTGATGACTAGCTGGTGATAGAAAAATACAGAGTGATCTCCCTGCAGGTCTTGTCTGCCTGGGATACCTGTCAAGAAAATGAAACTTTGTTTCTTCTATTTGTCACTGCAAGGCTTGAAATGGGGAAACAGCAATAGCCCTGCTTTGCATGCGGGAAGGGATTCCCCTTCTTAAGACAGTCAGGATAAAGGCCTCAAATTTGGATCCTATATAATCTGTTTACATTGATGTGTCAATTTTGCAACAAGTGAGCTGTGGCACGCCAACACCTTAGTGGCTTTCATGGATGATGCCTGGGGAGGTAGGTAGATGGGGGACAGGGAGTGGGGCAACTGATTTTTTCTATGACTAAAACATCCCCTCCAGAGTTACCACAAAAGCCTATGCTGTGAAAGATCCAGACACAAAGGGAGATTAGGCTGGAACAAAACGCTCAATGACTTCAGGCTTGCAGCATCCAGCATACCTTTTCATCTTTCTCCTGCTATGACTCTCTACCTCTTCCTTTCCCCAGGAAATGAAACGCAACAGGTGAAGGTTTTAGGGCAAGTGCATTCTGTGGAAGCTGTGAGAGGACATCTTCCTCTCTCCCTTGCAGGAGAAGATACCTGGGAGGGATGTGATAGGAAGTGTAGGTTTATTTTTTTACTTATTAGTTAATATTGTTTTCTTTTATCCCCCCTGTTTCTCTCTACCTTCCTCAAAAGTGCACTAACAGAAGTGAGGAGGGGAGCCAGTGGGCATCAGTTCCTGGCACCAGGACCTGACTCCTGCAAGGGACACCAAATTACAGAAGCTTTCTGGTGCGGTAGTAGTCATAAGGCTCTAGTCTGTTTTGTCTGTTAAGAGCCCAATTTTTTGCATTGGTACAGCATGGAAGGCTTACAGACATAGGTAAGAAGGGTCAAATATGAGAAGTGAAACATACTTCAAAAGCTACCATATGAAAACCAGCAATTTAGATGAACTTCAGCTTATTGATGCAAATGTGCTATATGATATCATTTCAATGTAGCTGCATTTTATTTTCCTTGTCCTAAGTTAGATATATCAATTATTTGATTGGAACATTTTGCTCAAATGCAGATAAAGCACTTTGTAGGTTCAGTTAACTCCCATTTTCTCTATAATGTTACAAGTCATGCCATTGCAATGTGAAATGCAGTACTATCCAGATTAGTCACAGTATCCATGTCACTTGTGCTTTATTTCAATTAAGAGACTTACAGAAAATATCTGGTGCCATGTATATTAGTGTAAGAAATTAGACTTGACTGATGAATATCAATGTCAAAACAGAAGATGTCTTTAGGAAAAAAAAAAAAGTTCCACTGCTGTTATGGCCTGTTGCTGTGAATGAGATCTTAGAAAATCCAGCATGTCTAGAAAAATAGAGCAATGATTCTGTATGTGTACCTGTGTGCTTATCAAACTGAGACACAGGCAGCTATGTTTGTAAAACTTGGTTAAGATGTCTGTGTGGTAGGAGTAGGGGGCTTCTTAGGTGCTGCTATGTTAAGGTGAAATTCCAGGCTGTTCGAATATACATCTCTCATTCTCTGTCAGGGAAATAATTTACATGAAAACTTCCAGTTGAACTAGCAGATAAAATATCTACCCTGTTTCTGAAAAGCTTCTACTGTTTGCAGAGTAGAAAAATAAGCTTGCATGAACTATAATTTTTAAACCTGTTACTGAGGCTCTCGTGATGTCTGTATCATGAATATGTTTTTGAATCTGGAACATATACACATACTTTAACATGTCAGGAGAATCACTACAGATAGAATGTTTTGATTAAATTAGGGAAATGGTCCACAAAGTGATATTAGGGATGGATGAGCAATCCATTCAGGTTTTTTATGGTGCTTCAGAACAATATTTTTATTATTACAAATCTCTAGCATTCTTGCATATGCTTCTTTTTTTTTTCTTCACAGAATACACTTGTAAAGTATCTACATCAGTTGCTTTAGTAACTTATGACAAACTTGTTAGTATTTTTTTCCTATGGAAATGTGACAGATTTCTCTGCAGAATACACAAGTGTATGTGAATATAGATTACAAAATAAATCAATGGATGATAATATTTGAAAACTTTTAAATAGAGAACTAGGTGGTGCTGTTCTTTCATCTTTGTAGTTTAGCTGAGTTCTTAAGTGTGGACTGAGAACACCAGACTACTACTTTTCAAGACAGAATTTAGCACTCTTAAATGTTTGAAGAAGTTATAGCTTTTGATTTCATTGGGAATGCTACTTTAACACTTTCTATTTTATGTAGAACAACTTTGACATCCAACAAGTGGTTTAGTTTTATTCAGCATGGTGATATACTACCTTTTAATCTCAGTTTGAATGACTTCAGAGTGAATTCTAATATTTTTTTGACTCTTTTCTTGGCTGTATACTCAGGATCATTCGGTCAGATCAGTTTAGCACGATTAGATGCATGAACCTTTGAATCCTTTTCCATTGTTGGTTTAATCATCAATAATAGCTGGAAGAAATTTGTTGTAACTGTGCAGTAGCAGTATATAAACCACAGTTAATTAAGCAAGAAAATCAATTTATTAAATTTTCTTCCATTTACAAAAACTACAAAGTTTTAAGCACTGTCTTGTCTCAATGACATTAATGCTCTAATAAGAAATAGTGAAACAATGCAATAATGAAGTGCCTAGGGTCTAGATAGATTTGTTATATCAGTGTTCAGTGTTGCAACGGAAGAATACATGTCTAATTAGAATCCAACTTCAGTCTGTAACACTTTGGTAGAGAATGCCTCTCATTGACCACTGGTTAAACATAAATTTTGAAAGAACAGATGGAAGATAAAGAAATAAGGGGAAAATGTACTTCTGTACTGGAAGTGATGAAAATTGCTCTAGCTAGGTCGAACTTGTGTCTTTAATCTAAGTAAATAATTACTTATTAAAAAAATAAGCTGTAGCTGCTAATAGTCACAAATGGGAGAGCATAAAACCGCTTCTTGCAGTTGCCCTTCCCTGTTCCTTCTAAAGTGCTGTAATATAGAGACGAATCTGAAGCAGAAAGTTTGGTTTGTACTTTTTGATTGTTCATGAGTAAGCATAGAATGCTTTTACTTGACTCAGATTAGAGATTTTCTAAAATAGACAAACAATACCCATAATATTGCAAATCAATATCTACCAAGTTAAAAGCAATAATTCCTTTTATGTTGATTTTTTGTAAGATTTCGGTGTCATAAATGTAGTTATTGTTCCAGTGTTTGAAAAATATCAAAGCATGTTTTTGATTTATTTTTGGAAACTGGAAAGAAATCCAAAACAACTCTACTTGACAAAGAGACAGTTTTTAAAAATCCCTTTTCATTCCTGACAATCAAGTATTTTTGGCATTCAAACAAAAGGCACATTTGACTAGTATACTGCATGTGTTAATAGACTTTGTAGAAAGTTTTTGGTGTGTACCGTTACAAACTATTAATAAAAGCTCACTGCCATAGTTATTTCAGTGCTTAGCACTTACTGATTCCAGAATTGTATATCAGAGAGAGAGGTTCGATTTGCGTGGGTTAGCAGACTATTTATCTTTAAAAGAGGTGTGTTAATAGATTACGCGTTCCTAACTGTAATTTGCTACAAGTGTGTAGAAGATTTCTGAATGCATCTTATAAATGGAATGTTATTAAACTTGTTGTCTTAACTAACTAACTAGTTATCTTGCTTATGGTTTATACTCATGAATATTTGAAGTACTGCATTTTTGCAGTATTTTGCTTGTTTCCAGGGAAGTGTGGAACCCCTGAATCAAGTGCTGCTATATGCAAGTGTATTCCTGAATAAGTATTTGGCTGGACAGAGAGAATTTATTTCAAATAGTTACTTCTTTTCAATTCCTCTGATTCAAAACAAATAAAATAAACAGTTTGTATACTGTATTCTGAAGGGGTCTGCATTGTCAATAAATAGATGAAGAACCACTTAAGTCTTTCTGTACCAGCCCACTCCTGTCTAAACAGCTAAGTATGAACACGTGAAGGAGTGAAGTGTTAGAGTCAGAGCTATTGGTGTTTTACTGAGAGATTTTTTAAGTTACAGACACTATTGAAGAACCTAATTTAAGGCAGTTGCCCTGGAAGTGCCTTGTGATTTCTAAACCACTCAAAAATAATTTTTTAGAAAATGGATGTTAGTTGATCCTCAAATCTGAGGGAGAGAGAGGGTTATTATTATTTCAAACCAGAGCAAAGAAGAAATAAAGCTGATTTTCTTTATCATCTGTTCTGTGTGGATTCTGCGAAACACAATGATTCCACAAGCATCAGTAAAGCTCAGATTTTCTTTCTGAGTACATTACAGTAACACTTCTGCCCCCCCCTCCCCCCGAATATTAGCAGTACGAGAAGAGATCTGAACTAGGTACTGACTTTTAGGTAACTTTTCTATTTGCAATTATTGAGATAAGTATTGTAGGTGTGAGGTTATTTTGTTTCCTTGTTTCCCCTTAGCTTATATTTCAATGAATAATTTATGCATGAAATGCAAGATAATACCATATATAAGGTTACTTTTCTAGTCTAAGGAGATACTACAATGTAAAGAATCCATGAAATATTTTGCATTTTTATTTGTGAGAAAATGGTACTTGTTTTTCTTCATCCTTTTTTGGTTTCCAAGTTCTCTTATGCTTCATATTGCATTTTCAACTTTTATTTCCTTTTAGTCTACTCTTTCATCTCTTTTTCCGGAGTTGTCTAGGTTTTTAGGGTTTTTGTTCCTGTTTCAGTGTGCTGACACAAGACTTTATATTTTCAATGTATTGAATCAGTTGAAGAAGAGGAAATCTGAATAAACAGGAAATTATCATCAGTCTCAAGCCAAAACATAAGGATCTCATCTGAAACTTCAACCCAGGTTGTTCTTATGTCAGACATAAGATGAAGTAACGGCTTGTGGGATTTTTTTTTTTAAATTTGTTTAGTTTGTTTGGATTTGGGTAGGGAGATAACACTAAACATTAATGTCTAATTTAGTAAAAAAGAGAACCAAGAACATCTTAACTTCAATTGTACCTGTGGAAGGGATACAGATTGTGAGAAGGGTCCAGTAGAGAATTACCTTGTTTTTCATAACAATACATCCCTTTTGTTGTGGTTGTACCACTTTAAGTTCTTAGATACTTTCTTCTGACGTTTGCAGAGATTTTCATTTTGTTTTCATAATTTTTCAGTTTCCACAGTTACAGTAACTCTTTACTCCCAAATGTTGTTAAAGCAAATGTTCAGTATAACTTCAGTAGAGAATTTGACTTCAGTTTGTTCCTTCAGTACACCCTTAGACAACTCATACTTCAGAGTTCAGATTAAAATTAAACAGATGTGTATAGAGAATTTAAACTCAAGAGGAAAAAAACTGAAGTCTTTCTTCCAAACATGTGATTTAAAAGAAATATTTCGTATTTAGAGTAACCTGGGTACTTTCTCCTTCTTCTCCCTGATAATGGGATCTCAGAACCTTTGGGTTTCACTTTTTCAACCATGGTCCATCAATTCTAATTAAATTGAACTCTAAGGCTGTACAGGCTTATGATAACGATACCAATGTTTTTCTGAGAGTTGTTTCATAGTGTTTGTCATGATTAGTTCCTCATGAAAGCCTCTACCTGTGCATAACACTGCCAACATAAGAGAATTAAATGGAAAGTACAAGATAGACACAGAATTGTGTTTGTGTACATCTGTCTATATCAAAACTGAAAATAAATGATCAAGATGATAGGGCAATTATTGCATGTTATCTGATGAACCTAATTCAGTTACTTAGTTGATGGTATGTAAATATTGCCAATATCTAGGACACCAGTTGTTTGGAGTTTTTTTCCCAGCCACCCCCTACCCTCTCCCCACCACTGAAGAGTGTGTATAAAACTGTGCAGGAAACACTTAAAAAAATAAATAAAATTCTAAAGTCCAACTCTTCTGCCATGAATCCAGTTATCTAAAGTAAGTCAAAGATGATTGTATCTTTTCGTCTGTGGGGGACTGTATTATTTGCAATTCTGTTTATTTTCCTTGTGAAACACATAAGCATCGGTACCAATGCTCAGATAAAATCAAGATTTTATTATTGCAATGGAATTACTCGTGTGTTGTCTATAATTTTTTGCAATTGCAGTTTGAATTGTAGGTATCATCCATGTGCGTGCTGTATACCTGTTTCTGAAAATTCAAAGATGCTGTCACAGTATGTGATAAATCCTTCAGTCACACAAGAATGTTGGTCTTTTTTTTTTCAACTTGCCAAATGCATAACCTATATATCTTAAGTAATTGTTGTATGGAAATGTCATACATGTAACAGGATCATTTTATCTATGCTTATCTGTCAGCACCTGCATTCCAGAATGGATATGTTAAATAAGTAATAGTGTTTCACAGTTTGCATTTCTGCATGCTTTTTATTTTTCTGATGACCCCAGCGAATCAAAACCTCTTCCTCCACCCCCCCAAAAAAAGTCTGTTGAGATTGTGCAAGTACTGAAATATGTTGAGTAAAATGACATAATATATGAAGCTTTTAGCCACCTAAAATGTTGGCTAAACAGTGACTTTTGGTCCTTTAAATGTTTTGTCTTATTGCTGGGTCTGCTGGCAAACATCTTTTAACATTTTCATTTTCGGAGCTTTCTCATCACAAGATATGAGAAAAAGTATTAAGCAAAGCAAAATTCTTTATTCTGCAGTGACTCTTGTATTGAGCCTGTCTTATTCTACATTAAGTGTATCTGCTGAGTAGTTAAAGTTCACCAGCTTATAGCATATCTAGGTTACGGGGCAGAAAGTAGAGATCTCCAAACAAGTCTGGGAACTAGAAACATCATGGGGCTGTGGCTGAGCTGATTAGCCTTGTGTAGTTTCATTTTTTTCCTTACTCTTGGGGTTGCAAACACACACATTTAACTTTCTATTAGTACATGTCCCTCCTCAGCAAAATTTTTTAGTAGCAAATCATACTGTAACTGTACTAAACCAGATCTAGACATTAATCTTGGTTTCTATTTATAATATTTGTAATAATCTAAAGTGATGTATCAGAATGTTAAAAACACTTGTTGAAATTCAGAGTTTTGAGTGAGATGTAGGCCAGCTTCCGAAAGTGCAGTATCCATTGTAGTCAGCGGAAATTAATATGCAGAAGTTCGAAGAGTCAGGTTGTTTTTCTAGTATCTAACAAAGATACGTGGTGTGTAGTCTGCATGTATCGAATATGCATGCATGCTTTAATAAACTTTGTATTTTTCATCATTAGATTTGCACTGCATTCAAAGTTAATAAATTAGGAGTCTGTGCATGAGTTATCTTCTGATGAGAAAGAGTGGGCATAACTAAAGATAACTTAAGTGCAACAACTGAAGTGGTCTGGAAGTGAAAAGTAAAAACCTCTCCTGAAAATGTTTATTTTTGCTGTCTGTAAATAAAAGTAATTTCAAAAATATGTACTGTTTATTTTTAAGTGTTGATGCTATTACAGCTGAATTATGGAAGACCTATTACCAGCTAGTTGAATACAAAGTTATGTTGTTCCAGGTCATCGTGGGTCACCTGATTAGTGCTGGATGTGGAAGGCTGTGCTACATTATAGCCTTTCTCCTTCTTTCATGAAACAGATGTTCTCATCGAAGACACATAATCGATTTCTATGAAATGTGTGGTTGTCCGCTTGCCATTCTTTAAATGCAATCATTTTAGTTAATTTCTGTTAAATTATTGTTTGTAGCTTCAGGAGTTCATATGTTAAAGTTATGTTGAAGTTGTTCGGATAAGCTGAACAAATGGAAACAAAAGTGTCTAGTATAAATATTTTCAGTACTTTTAAGCTTTAATTTGTTTTGCAAGCATTACTAACTCTAAAAAGGGTAGTTTGAAATGGTAACAAACATAACTGTTAGTGTGAGCTGTTTTCACACAAACAAGCTAAAGTTTACAACACCAGGAGGTCACTTAGAATGCCCCTAGTTTTGCACTGTGTTTGACGTAATAATTGTTTTCTCTCTTTGAGATTTTGTTGTTAAGCAGGCAGTAATTCTCCTATAAAAGATTAGGCTATTTACTAGCAAGGTTAAAAGGTAATACTTGTAATAAAATATGACAGAATGAACTTTATGATATATTCGAAGCACGTCCACTGAATTTTCAGTGGCAGACGTGTCACTTTTATTATAGTCTTCCTTAGACTCACATGAGGAGAGCTGCCAAACCAGATCTTCTGAATGTATCTTGGTAATACTGAAGCTTAAAGACTAATCTTGCTAATCTAAAGACCTGAGTGTGCACATATGCATGCAGTAAGCATCTGGGGAGAAGGATAAGATTTGCAAGGCCAGAAGACACCAGTGTAGTCATGTGGAAGAGGCTTTAGATTAAATCCAAACTTGGATCCTTTTCTTTCTCCTAAACAGTACTAGTCTCAGCAGCTAGCAACAAACTATAGTTAGTTGAGCTTAATGTGAGTATCCCACTTGAACATTGCTTCCCCGATCCTTGTGAGATAAGGGCATTTTTCCTCTTTAAAATGAAAGTAAGAATCTCCTGTTCTGATATTGACTGACTATGATCTGACCCTCAAAACTACCAGATCAGATTCTTCTTAAACAGGATTCAAAGAATTAGGGAACTGCTGAAGGGAGACCTTATCACTCTTTACAATTCCCTGAAAGGAGGTTTGTAGTATGAAGGGTGTTGGTGTCTTCTCCTGAGTAGCAAGTGATAGGACAAGAGGAAATGGCCTCAAATTATGCCAGAGGAGGTTTAGATTGGATATTAGGAAAAAAAAAAAATCACAGAAAGGGTTGTCAGGCATTGAAACAGGCTGCCCAGGGAAGTGGTGGAGTCACCATCCCTGGAGGGGTTTAAAAGGCATGTAGACAAGGTTTCTAGGGACATGGTTTAGTGCTGGAGTTAGGCTATGGTTGGACTCGATGATCTTAAGGGTCTCTTCCAACCAAAATCGTTCTATGACAAATATTCTTTCTGAACATCTGTTCAGAAGTCTGCTTCATTTCTGATAGTTAACTGGAAAAATCTAGAAATAAGCAAAAAAGGAGTGAAAAACGATTCAGAATGACAAAATTAATGGAGTTAAGATTCATGAGAGTAATGCTGCTGTCTATACTTTGCAAACTTCTGAACTTGTCATGTTTCCTTTTTTTTCAGAAGGTTGAACTTAAGACCAAGTTTCCTCACATGATATCATGTTATCTGTAATATCTATGTAATTGTTCTCAAATTTTCCCAACTTTTGTATGAAAAAAGGTTTTTAAGAATTTGGTGCAATGAGAAAAAGGATCGTAAACTCAGTTTTGCTTAGTCTTCATAAACAAAAAACCTCATGTTACTCTCCTGTCTCTCTCCTTAACCACTCCCCACCATGAACAATGAAAGTCTGTAAAGAAGACTTTGGACTGTCTTCCGCAGTGTTTTGCTAAAAGCATAAACAAATGAAAACAGGCAGTTTTAATATCTGCAGCATCTTTACTTGAAAAATAAACAACAACATATGCTGGATCAGTTACCTGAAATCCATGTGTGTGTAGAAGAGCAACTGAAATGGGTGTTGGCTTGAATTCATAATGACATCCTAGAAGCATTTGTAAGATCTTACGAGAGAAAAAATATTTTTGTTCATATTTTCTCTTTTCATGTAGCTGGAAATTTGGCAATGGAGTGTCTTACACAGTCTGAGTTATAAGTGTGGCTATCATCTGAGGTCTAGCAATGCCCTGTCACAAAACTGTTAATGGTCAAGTCTTACTCTTGTAACCTTGGTTCAACTACTCTAATTTTGACATTGAACATGAATATTTCCTGCACCTTATACTGTTGCTTCACTTGTCTTGGACAGCGCCTTGTCTCGTAAGACTTTTTTTTTTGCTTTATGGCAAAATACTTGATGGCTTTTGCTTTTTGGAAGAATGGCTTTGTATGTGTGTTGCAGTTCTCATTGACCACCTAGCCAAAGCACCTCCTATCCCCACCTTCCTGAATAGTGCTAGGTGTAAGGACTGGATGTGGGTTCTTTCAGAGGTGGTTTGTTTGTTTGTTTTGTCTGTGGATTCCCTTACCAAAGTCTTTACTATGTTGCCTTTTTAGTCAGGAAATGGTAAATTTGGAGAGGTAGTACTTAAGGTAACCAAGCTGCTGATTGTGCTTGCACACCTTAGAACTTTAAGAACTTTAGAATATGGCAGAAGATTTATTGATTCCCAACTCTTACATCTTCTTAACAATGCTCAACTAAACAAAACATGTTGGTGTTTCTTATGACTACTTCTCTGTCAGCTGAGGAGAGATTTGGGAAAAATACTGAGGTAGCAGGCAGGCGAACAAGAAGATATAACTAAACATCTGTCCCTCTGCTGATCACTGCAAACACTGGAAAATAATTTAAAAATTGAGGATAATTGGCAAAAAAAAAAGATGGGTAAAAAAACCCCAAAACAACAAAGGAGTAGTAGATCTGGTCAATGTTTTATAATTTGGTTTGACTGAATGGCATTTTTGTCTATGTCAACAAATTCCAAATCTCCAGGAAATTGTCTAGGTAGAGATAGGCACAACTTTATTGACTTTGGAAATGAAGTTTGAGCATGGAAAAAGCCCAAGTAGAGTACTATAAAAGAGGAATATTGGATCCATAGCATATTTATTTAGTACTGCAGATGTAAATATATTTCTGGTACTCGCTGTTGTTTCTTGGCCAGGTCATAGACCAAGGCCTGAAACAGATGAACATATCCTATGCTCAGCTTGCTCCTATTCCTTGGTAGCTGCATTCATGTGATAATGTAAGATATTATGGTGAGTTAAGAAACAGGAAAATGCAGACTTCTGAAATGGTGTGTGGAAAGAAGGAAAAAGTAATGTATAACAATATGGCAGAAGGGAGATACATGGAACATGATTCGAGGCATGCAGTGGGGAGTGCCTGCTGTGAGGTATAGGAAAATAACATAAGCAGTTTCAGATGGAAAAGAAATGCAATGATTCCTGCTATGTGTATCTAGTTTGGCCTCAATACACAGTTTGGTTGTGACCAAATTGAAACTTAAAGATGTTTTTGAAGTTCTTAATTAGAATTAAGAAATTATGTGTTTTGCACAAGTTTCTCCTTCATATAATTTCTGTAATAAAATAATAAAATATTATTTCAGGTGAAACATTAAATATCAATGTATCGTTATCAATATTTTTTTTTAATTTGTGCAAGTTTGTTATCTTTTTTTGTTTGTTTTGTTTTGGTTTTTTTCCTTTTGTATGAGACCTCTTTAATAATAATGATTTACTTGTTCCTGTGATTGGTTCTGCCTACGTCTGATTTCAAAAGAACAACTTGAGTGACTTCCTCAATGCAGTTCTTATATAGTGACAAGTATCTCTTCCAAATGCTGGGTGCTTGACTAGCCTCAATCCAGAGAGTGAATATCCCTCTATGAACAGAGTCTATGCTAATAGTTTTCAGAATATACATCAGCACTAATCTGCTCTTCTAAGCTGCCACATAATATAGTCTCTTTTATGAACTAAGAATTCATTTCTAAACAGGATTTGGACTTTTTTGTTACTAATCCTTCTTTATTTTTGATGTCCACTGCTGCTGGATTACTAAATTTGTCATTTACAGGCACTGTCACATTTGGAGCTGACACTTGTGATTTTTAATTTTTTTTTTTTACTTTGCTTCCAAGTCTTAAGCTGTCAGCTTAAAACAGGAAACTCTCTATAGCATGCAAAAGGAATGATTAGCTACAATTTCTAATTTCAGGCTGTTTTATTGCTCCACTGCTTTAAGTCATGAAGTTTTTTCTAGAAGTTAAATTGTGCTTTTTCCCTGTACTGATACTTCTTCCAGAGGTTATAATCAGTAAACATTCTTACCTATGAGGAAATTTTGCTTATGAGAATGTTAAATGAAGTTTGTCCAAAGATCAATCTGAGGCTCTCCAGAAAAAAGTAGAAGGTAGTAGAATTTATTTTCTGTATGATATATGCAGTATTTTCTTTCTTGGGACGATCTGATGCTATTTGATTCCTGCTTTATATTTGTGGTAAAAAAAAAGATAGTGTTTTTTTTGTTTGTTTGTTTGTTTGTTTAATGTATCCAATATAGCAATTATCACACTTAAAATATTCTACAGCTTATGATGCAGAATTCAAAATTTGCTTTAGTTTTTAATCAAAATTCCATTCACATTGCATTAAAAAAATTATACAGATGCAAATATTTTTCCTTCTTCAATCTTTATATATTATATGCAAGACTTCACTTGTTGGTAGTTCTTTTTATCCTCCTTCTAAGCATGAATTTACTCTTGTCTTGATTTGTTTTTATGATTATATTGTGGGGTTTTTTTGTTTGTTTTTGGTTTTTTTTTTTTTTAAGTGTCCTTGTTTTCAGCAGGATTAGGTGAAAATTGATCAGAGTAGTCTCTTGATGTAGCTATCTATTCAGAAGCTTCTCCAGTAGGTTTTTGGGTTTTTTTCTCTTTGATTGAGATGCTCTTTCCCGACAGACCCATGCAAAAGTGCTGAATCTAAGTATCTTCATGTTTCAGTGGACTTGGTGGAGGTGCTTTATTTCTTAATTTTGTCCTTCTGAAATGAAAATACTTTATTTCAGGGTTGGTTTTGTTTTTCCTCTAGTTTAACCTGAAATGAAATACTTTCTAGTTGTTTGATCCAAGGTTATATTCTGCACTCTGATTCAGCTACTTAACAAAACAATGTGTAAGATAACGTAACAACTAGTTGACATTTTATAGCAAAACGTCAGAAATCCCATCTCGATCAGATTCCTTTATTCCCAATACTGGTACTGTGTGTTCTTGAATGTATATGTAGAAGGTTGAAAACTCCAGAAATGAATTAACTTCTCTAGTATCTGTCTATGGACGAAAACCACCAAGTTGTAAGTAGAGATTAAACTTAAAAAAGGAAATTCTTCTACAGGACTTCCAAAATTCTTCTGTGGGTTAAAATCACAAAAGAGAGAAAACAGATGGCGTTGTATTTTTACTATTCAACTGATTATAAACATTTCCTCCTGCATTTGACTGGCATTTTTAAATATGGGTTTTGCAGACTTGCAGGGTTTTTTTAGTGACTTTGGAATAGCACATAAAATTACTTGACAATAATATAAAGAAATTATTGGTTAATATAATGTTAATATGTTTACTAATCTGAAGCTGTTTTTCATTTGGGAATATTATATTGGCATTACATTAATTAACAAGACTTTATTGATTAGTAGTGCGTATAGTTTTGAAATGGATTCTTGGCCATTTATAGTTGTTTATGTAAACAAAATTTTTCTAAATTTATAAAAACTCATGACAGAAATTGCATTAGTGTGTGTGCACATATGCATGTGCATGTGTATGTATAATTAAAAAAAAAAGTTAGGAATGTCTGGAGTATTGAATTATGCTTAACCTTTATCTTTTTCTCAGTACGAAGGAAAATATGTCTCGGCATGTTTTTTACTCATGACACTTCCATGTGAAGTGACTGAGGTTGATTTTTTTTTTCTTTTAATATTTTAATTTTTCTCCTAAAAAATTTATAACTGTAAAGTTTAGGGTTCATTAAGAGGTAACTTTTAGAAAACAGGTAGAGGACTTAAATAACTCTACTCACATTTCTTCTATAGCAAATAGATATATCGTATAAGTAAGTATATAGGAATTATTTATGCTAATATTTTGTGCATATATATGTAAACATTCCTAAAATACTTCATGAGCATGTTACCGAACATTTAATCTAATAGGTGTTCAGGAACAAGCTTCAGTTTCTCCTTTGCTTAGTCAAACTTCTAAAATGCTGCCTTTCCAGACCATATTAGAGCAAATCTTTTAAAGAGTGTAGTCAGAAACTACAGCATGCTTAAGGCAAGTGAGATACTAGAATGGCTGCCTTAGGAAATCTACTTATTATATGGTATTCAGACAGATACATATTTATCTACAAGTCAATTTAAAATTATGTTCTTTCAATAAGCATCGAGACAATGGTTAGAGAAGATTCCTCTCCATCAATAGTTACTGAAGGAAGAAAAAAACAATAGGATCAGGTAACTGATCCATTTCCACATAACATTTTCAAATATTCACTTTAATGTTGGAGCAGACTAGAAAGTAATTTAAAATGTTCAAAACTCTGATCACTTGTTGTGTTTACCACAAAGGACATCTGTTAAAATCTTGCTAAATCCAGGTGCACATTTAAAAAGTTATTTAAATTATTGGACTTGGGCTGACAAATTAAAAGACTGAATCATTGTTTATTATAAGTGTCAGTCACCAGAAAGATTATTATCCTCCCACATTGTTTCTAAACATTTTTGCTTGGGAAAATGACAAAATTTTGCATCATTTCTGACTTTGCCAGGATGCATTTTTCTGCAACTTAAAGCTGTTAGATATGCTCCAAATACTCTGAAAATTATAGATCAGTTGGATGGCAGTGTTAGTCAGCATCTTCAGCTGCTGTGTCTTCCAGTAGGCTTCTTAAAGGTGATAGGTAGAGTGTACAATGTTGCTCAACTTTTGCGTTTGGCTGTGTGCCTCAATGAAGGTTTACATCATGGTGTCCCTTGTGTGTCAGGCAGCTCTGAGAAATGTGGAATGACTCTGGAGGCAGCTGGATTGCTCCATCACTGAGTCCCTTTGATTCTGCACTTGCCCATATAGTTGGGTGGAGTTGGGGAGCAGGTGGCACAGTGACCTTTGGAGAGTGGTGAAGGTTGGCAGAGGAGCCGTAAGGAAGAGGAGCTGATGAGGAAACACTGTGGGGCCTGCAGGAGAGAAATGCAGAAGCCATGATGAAGAGGGTGTGGCATCAAGACTGGATCAGAGCAAGAGGGACAAGAGGCTGCAGCAATGTGCGGTGAGGAGACAAGGGCCTGTGGAATATGGACAAGGAGGAGAAAGCAATGGCCATGGGCCTATTTAGAGATGATGGAAGAAGCCAATCAAACCGTGTGCTCAGAACCACTTACTCTACTTGCTTTTAAGACATCTTAAGTTGTTTCTTGTGCTGCCTAGAACAGTTTTACAGCTGCCAACATTTGCAGGTTTGATAGTGTCATAGAATTCTTTGTACATATGCATCACTGAAAATATTTCATAGCAACAAATGTCAGTATATACTTGTTTATTATTTCAAATTGCATTGGTTTGACTGTACCACATGTACTACAAAATAACCCCTAACAAACTAGATGTATGGTTGAGTTTAGCCTCTTGGTTTATTAACACTCTGCTTTGACAGCATGATGGTTGACTTTGGTAACCATTACAAATACCTTAACTGATTAAGGCATGTGCCAACTATGTATGAGTAAAAAAAGAACCAAACACCTTTCAAATATAGATATTATTTTGGAAGACTTTAATATATTAAAGAAAACAATATTATTATTTTTATAAGTACAGGTATATAAAATATATTAAAATAATAGTATAAATATGTATATTTATATAGGATTCTGAGATTTTCTGTTGTTCTAAACTGTGTAATAAACCTTGATTTTGTAATAGTCATCCAGCAAAGATCAGGAAGAACTGACTGAAGTCATGGCCTTCTTTCTAGGTTAAAGTCAGTGATACAGCCAGCCTATCAATTTTTTTTTTGCCTCCCATTTTCTGCTAAAACCATAAAGTAAGAACTTTAACATTCTGTTCTTGGTTTAATCATGGCATATTACTGATTTTGTTTTGAATATAAAACCAAATTACATTTTTCTCGCTTTCTCCTCAATTGCCCAGCATGCTAAAAGAAAGGGAAACAAGCTCTGACTTTCCCACTCATGTCTCCTTGAATCTTGTGAAGTCTCCTTGTTTATTCAATGTTTATCTACCCATAAGCGTTCAAAAGACTCCTGTCACAGCAAGCTTTCAAGATAATAATCTAAAGGACATATTCCATTCCAGTAACACACATCAGGAATTCTCAGCTCACTTGCAAATTCTGTAATCCAGGATACTCTTAACAAATTTAGTCAGTAAAATAAAACCCCTCATCTTCATTAGTACTTTCTTAAAAGGCAGATGCTCCATTTGTTGTGTTGGTATGTTGGCTTTTCTGTTATTGGGCTGGTATTCTTACATGGTTATAAGATAGCAGCCTTCATGATGTTACCTTTTATTTAAGTTTGTGTTGTGTAACTGCTTAAGATTTTTGATTCTGTTGATGATAACAGTTGATCTTAACAAGCTTTGGAACTTTTTAGACTAAGTGTATGCCTCCAGCTTCTCAGAAGAAAAGTCGAATATAAAATAAATAGCATATTTACCATTTTAAGCATTTCTGCACTTTCTAAAAATATTTCAGTTCAATTCTGCTTTATCAGACCTTAACTAAATCTTTGTAAGTGTTGGGGCTTAGGGGAGGTTTTACTTTTTTTTTTTTTTAATTGACTTTGTGCTGGCTATGATATGTAAGATTTATGTTAGCTCATGTTAACTGTGTACATGGAGCTATAATTTACAGTAGGTTAGCTTTACTGCCTAGGTTTTCTCTGAACTCAGTGGGGAAGGAGGCTACTAACTCTCAATTTCTGGATTTCAAGTGAGTAAGAAAAAAGCTGTTAATTAACTTGTTTTTAACTCAGAGATATCTATGCAATCAAGAAGCCATGTCATTATTTCTCCTCACCTTGGCCGCAAGTTCATTAGGCTTGGTTCTTACATAACTTTGTGTCCACAGGGATAAATTTGCATATTTCAAAAGTATTTTTGAAAAGATTGTTCTTCATAACCTGCCCAGAGATGAGTTTTCATTTTCTGACTGTGGGAGAAGAAGGAATTAATGGTAAGACAATGTAGTCACACTGAAAATGGATAAAATGGTCATTTTCCTTCAAGTCTTTAGGGAGTTCAGTGAACTGAAAGGTGGCTGGATGTGATCAGCTGGTAAGAAGGCAACTGTATATGAGATCTGCGTTTGCTGCATAGCTGCCCAACTTGGGTAGGAGGGGCTGACTTCTTCCCCTTCCTCTGGAAATCTGGACGGTAATTAGTAATAAGAAAATACTATGTTTTTCATATTATCCTATCTTTTAGGAAAAAAATAAGTTCAGAAAAGGGAATAATTTATAACTTGAGTGCATGCAAGTAAAAATGAGGAAGTTGGATAATTTCCATTTTTAGAGTGGAAATAGTTTTCTGCTTCTGTCTGTCTTTTTTCTCAACTTCATGTCTGGCTTACATGAGCTAAGAATAGTCTTTTGTTATCCATCCTTACAGTTTGTCTGAAATTAATTCTCAAATTTAGAAGTTTTAAAAAAACCCCATCCCAAAACTTAAGGCTAACACTTCCCTCTCCCTCTTCGTTTTTGGACGTCTTAGATCTTTCAGGTGAAAGTGAAAAATAAAACCATAGAACACAGGGACATGCTTTTCTACATGTCAGAGTAAGTCAAAGCAAATTTTTTGTTTTGTTTTTCCCTTTGACCAAATCGTTCGAAACAGCTGGTTTCTCCCTAATCCACCAGTGGGGTATTTGTGAGGGCAGTTTAGTGGATCCTTTTGTGAATGCAGGTTCTGCCTGGCTTATCAGAACTATTTTACCAGTTTTATATCTTTTAGCTGCCTCAAAGTTTATGGCGCCCCTGTTGGAGAACTAGCAGGCTCTCTTGGGTTATAAGAGCTGCCTGTCAGATTCAATGGCAGTTCGAAGCAGAGCCTCTTAATGGAGAGCAGGGATATTGTGTGCAAGGAGCAGATGTGTACAGCATGGTTGATACCTTTGTAATGCAGTGGATTTGGGGGAGTAGGGAATTTGAGTGACTTGTGACAGAGAAAAGGAAGGGGTAACAGATTCCGCTTAAAGCTCATTCTTTCAGAGTACTTGTCAAAGTTTACTGCAGGGTGACAACAAACTGTGTCAGATGCTCTCTGTTAACCCCCCACCCTTCCCACTAAAGAAAGATGATAAGGAGGAAAATGGAGAGAGACTTGCAAGTTGGACAATTTTTAAATGCTTTACTGATGCTACTAACGAATAGAGGATGTATACAAAATATACAAAGCCAATGTTGAATTTCCTGGGGTGCCTGCGGGAGCTGAGCTGAGTTGGCGGCTCCAGCGGCTGCAGGGCAAGCACTTGGAAGTCCTGGGCGGGACTTTACAGCAAACTGGAACTGGATTCAGGGATGCAGGGTCTGGAACCAGGCCTTGGATCTCAGGCATGACAGGCAGGGTCCTCTTCAGATCTCGGCCATAGTCGAAGAAAGTGAGAACCCCATGATCTCCCACTTTTATAGGGTGTGTGACGTGGATGGGTTGGAATACTCGGTCAGTTTTAGTCACCTGTTCCATTTACTCCTCCTTGTAAATACTCCTGTCTTACTCACGGGACATGCAATATTTTATCTGTTAACCTTGATTGCTATAGCAATAAATCTAAACATGGGCTTCTTCTGCATTCCATTGGTCATCTTATCAATTCTGGAGCTCAGTGTCTCAAAAAAACACACAGCTAAACTAGAAAACATGCAGTTACTTAGAAGGTACTTAGAAGAACTTAGCCAAAAGGAAAATTCACTAAAAGACAACTGGTCTTGTTTTTAACAAAACCAGGACAGTACTGTGCCTTAAACAGCAAAAAGTATCTTCCCAAGTTCTGTTGTCAAAATCTCTAAATCAGCCATTTGCATGCATACTTGCAGATGATTACTTTTTCAGAGATCCTGTACAGAAAAAAAATAATATATATTTTATTCAGTTTCAGGGCATTAGGATTCAGCAAGTCTGTAACTTTTATGAAGCTGAAAAGCTTTTGCTATTGCTCACTGATGTGAGGAACTGCACAGATTATCTTGCTGAAAATTAGCCGCAGGTTGCTGGAAATCTGAAGCCCAGTATGCCTCTTCTTCCCCATGCTGGGCCTTGCATATACATGTTTTGACACTGTAAGTGTCATTGCTCCCTCTGCTACATCTGTTGTTAACTCCATGTACCAGCGTATTATTGGACTATAGTGCGAGGCCTGGAGAGTTCTGTTTATGAAACAGCCCGATTTTGATGCTGGTGTTTGCAGAGTATTTACTTAGTCTCAAAACTCTCAAATTAATTGTTTTTGGAGAACAATATATTTTTGCACAGTGAAATTCCTACAGCAGAATAGTTTTATCTAAGGAGATACTCGTATTTGTAACGGTAAATGTGATTATATTGTGGTTACATATTAATAGGTACAGCCAAAAGTGATAGAAACACAGAACTGTTATTAATATCTACCAATAAAATTACCATGCGTGGGGAACATGTCGTAAGTTAAGAGAACAGGAATTCAATATTCAAGGTGTTATTACGACCACTTTGTTTCAGTGCTTAAAATCGCAAGTAATACTTAAGCTATTTTTATCACTACTTTGCCTATGCCTGTATCTGTATTGGTATGTTCTTTGTCAGCTTTCTCTGTTTAGAAGTAGAAAAATGATTATTTTATTTTCTAACTGTATACAGCATATGTTTGCTGTGTAAAGTGGTGGGGGACAGCAAGCTTGCCTGTGGCTTTTAGGAGCTGCAAAGCTAATCAATTTAACTGCTCATTGTGCTCTGGCACCTCTAAGTAGACCACTTAATTTTCTGTACTTGTAGATTCTATTCATAGGTGTCAATTCACTGGTGTGGTAAAACACATTAAGATTTGAAGTCTCATTATTTTTTAATACAGCTACTGATTTGGAGAATCTGTATGACTTAAAATAAAGTTGGTCATAAAGTTTTTCCTCATTCATGTCATTATTTTTGACCCGTTGGAAGCATGTTTTAGTTTTACTGCAAAGGTATGGTTAGCATACATCTTCAAGGACAGTGTTGAATTGAAAAATATTCTGACAACCTTCATCTATATGTTCCTCTTTGCTCTCCTTTTAGATGTGTGCACGTAGAAAGTATTTGCTGAGTTGCCTTATGTTGTAGTTTAACCCCAGATGGCAACTGTGCCTCACCCAGCTACTCTCTCACTTCCGCAGTGAGATGGGGGAGGGAATCATAAGGGTAAATGTGAGAAAACTTGTGAGTTGAGATAAAATCAGTTTAATAAGTAAAGCAAAAGCCACATGCACGAGCAAAGCAAAACATGGAGTTCATTCACTGCTTCTCACCGTCAGGCAGGTGTTCAGCCATCTCCAGGAAAGCTGGGCTCTATCATGGATAACAGTTACTTGGCAAGATCGCTGCCGTCACTCCAAACATCCCCCACTTCATTCTTCTTCCCCCAGCTTTTATACTGAGCATTATGTCATATGGTATGGAATATCCCTTCAGTCAGCTGGGCTCAGCTGTCCCACCTGTCTCATCTCCCAGCCTTTTATGCACTCGCCACCTTCTTGCTGGCAGGCCAGGATAAGAAGCTGAAAAATCCTTGACTGCTCAGCAATAACTAAAAAATCAGTATGTTATCAACATTATTCTCATACTAGGTGCAAAATGCAGCACTGCACCAGCCAAAAGGGGTAAGTGATGCATGAGGATGATGGCCGTCACATGCTTTCACTAGTCGAGTTTGGACAGTTGTGGATAACACAATGGTTTAATTCCCAAAATTCAGTAGTATAAAAATTACTTAAAAGAGTCAAGGCAGGAAGTTCTATTCTGAACTTAAAACTTGTGGTAGTTCTTCAATATATTATCTATACATTCAGTATATTGACAATGAACACTATTAGCTTTGTTATTGGGCCACTGCAGTTGTAGATGATCTTATTGGACATTTAGGTTCTGTATTTACGGTTTTCAGTTGAAGCTTTCAAGATTTTCTGAGTCTTACCACCCATAAGAAGTACTTCAATGTGCTATCAGTTGGTCATATAAAATACAAAATACAGATAAGTAAATTCAGTTAAGCTAATGAAAATGTGTAACTTGTATACTTAGGATGCTTGGGATGTGGAAGTCAATATTTCCATAACCTAAAGAAATCACAGATGCCTAAAGAAATATGTCAATAATTTATTGTTGCATACTAGTAGATACGCAGGTTTCTTGTATTCATGGCTGAATTTGTAAATCTTGATTCAATGAAAATGTGGCAAGAATAATTTGTGTATTCATACAAATGTAAGCCTGATGCTACCAAAGTCTGCTTTAAGCTGATGTGCTTGTTTCATGTACAAGCTGAAGCAAATTCTGTATTTCAGTATTTCCATTACTTTTACTGATTTTTTTTTTTTCTTTTTTTTTGGGTGACTTAATTAGTTTCACTCTTTGGAGCAATCTCTTGTCACACAGATATAGTATTTAAGCAGATAAAAGCTAACTAAAAGGGACGCTTTGCAGAATCTTACTTGAGGTTGTGTATACAAACCCATTTCTTTGATCTACTTCACAAAAAGTTAGATCTCTTGCTTCCAGTGTGTAGGCCAAGATACAAGTGGAGAAAAAGAAAACTGGAAAACTGAAGTGAAACAAATAAACCTTGCTTCTGAGGACTTGCCAAGTTTGAAAATACTATATTTTTTTTTTCAGACAAAACAGAAACAACGTCTTAAGGTGTATTCTGAGGATGATTGATTGAGATTGTGAAATATGTTGGAGATAAAAAGTATTCCATAAAACAGTGAATCTGTTGATACTGTGGTAATTTGCTGAGAGTTCTCATAGTTATTATATACCTCATATAGCTGTTTCCAAATTAATTGCTGAGTGAACATTAGTTTGCTACTGTTAAAGAAGGAGAGTTTAGGTACTCTTATATACCCTAATAAGGTGGAGGCAGATGTGAGTACTGATTTGGAGATCTAAACTGAGTTTAGTTTAGAAAATAAAAGGAGATTAAAACTCTGAAGAAGCAGGGACTAAATTTATTTCACCTTATAACATAATTCTTCTGGTGGCCTATTTTGTTATTATCCATACAGCTCTACTGAAAGACTCCTACAGTAATTTTACATGTAGATGTCAGATGGGTTTTGTTTCATTGTTTTCATATTTTTATGGTGTGGGTTTTTTTGTTTGTTTCTTTAAGCACTTGGCTTTTACTGTTCTGTGCTACCCCTAGCTTGTCAGAAATATTGAGAAAACTTTTAAACTCCAACTTTTCAAAACAGAAGATCATGTTGGTGGTGCAAGTAAAGATACAGGCTCTAATCTGTACATTCTACTGTCAAATTGATATCTGTCTTTGTAATGGTGTATCAATTGACCTTTCAATCTTTCAATACCATATTGACTACATAGTATTTTGAACTGCTTTCTTTCATTTACTTCTGTTTTCAGTATTCCATTTAATTACTTACTCAGACTAATAAATGGTTTTGTTCTTACATGCTGAAAGTATAGTTTTACTTTAATTGCTATATCTGATTTCATGTTAGTCCTCAGTATCCTAGCAACTTAATTCCTTGGTAATTTTTCTCACTCATTGTTATTACTTCTGCAGTTTGACCAACCTTTTAAATTTTTTTTCTTGTCTGTTGCAATGTAAATCTAAACATAGTTCTGCCTAATTTTCCCGTTACATGTTCAATAAAATGGAGAATATCCGGTTATAGAAATGGAGTCTTAGATTAGTCAAGTCTACTGAAAACAAATGCAATGTGGATCTTTTTTCTGTGTTAATGGATTTCTATTCTTATCATTTGTTCAGATGAAGTAAATGTAGTTTTTTTGTCCTAAAACCTCTCTTGACCCTGAAAAACTGTTCTATAATCTTTACTGCATACGGAGTTACATTTAGCAAAATTGGCATTCACACTGGGGAGATCATCCTGACAAGTGTGTGTTTTCATCTTCAAGGCTGTTCATTTTGGAAACTAATGGAAAGAACGCTATTATTCCTGCATATATCTGTTGTAGCAAATAGATTTCGTATATTGGATATCTAAATAGGTCTGTTGTTGGCCTAATTTTTATTTTTGAATGCTTGTAATGGTTAGATGTATTTATTGTTAAAGTGAAATATGAATTTTACTTTATTTAGTATCATTTTTCTTCTGGCTAGTTCTTTTATCAAAGAGAACATTTTTGGAAGAAATTTGTTTACATTTTGAGGCCCTGAAATAGAAAACAAACATCATCCTGGATTTGAGATTAACATCAAGCTTGGAGAAAATAGGATTGGAACGCTGTGCGGCTGGAATTATTTGAAAGTGTGCTGGGGGTGGGGAATTTAAGGACAGATGGTTTTCCATGTGAACTAGTAGGAGGATGTTAAATATGAGAGTAGTGCTGACATGTTTATGTGTGTTTTTATAGTGAGAAGAATTTTAAATATTTTCTGACATTACAAACTTAAACATCAAAGTAAATAAAATTAGTCAAACCAATGTGTAATACTTGGTTACTAAAGTGCTCACTAACACGTGGATCAACTGCAAGACTATAGCTTGATATACTGGATTTCACTCTTGGGATGTAATGAACCTATTTGGAAATTATGAAGTTGACAAAGCTATTTCTGGGAATAGAGAAAGAGTGCCTACGAGTCTTGATAATATTTTCTAAATAAAAACCAGAATGTCTTTGGGAAAAAAGTACCTTGTTAGAAAAAGAGTGGCTGTAAATACCTGTTCCCACAGTGTTACCTGTCTAAGAGGCCATGAAGTTAGAAGACCTGAGAAGACTGGAGTTCTTGAGAATCCCTGTTGTCAGAAGGAGATGTGCAAAGAATCCCAACTGTACCTTCTGGCTGCTGGGCGCTGGGAGTCCTTGGGGAAAACAGTAAAGCAGGTTTAAATCTGATCTCACAAATCTGCTGTGGAAAGGATAAGCCATCACTTCAGCTTGAACTCCACAATTCTGTGCTCTGTGAACTTAGAAATCTGACTATAGCTTTCCTTCCCTCTCTCCCCACTTTCCCGAGGTTCTGGATTTTTATCTTTGTGTGTAGTACTCTTTCATTATTCCATCTTTTCAGTTGATGGATTGAACACTTATGCCATTTAGTGAGCAAAGTTAAATTTTTTGAGTCTTCTCAACGGAAAATTCCTTACTAGTCCCTTATCCTCATGCTTTCAGTACAAAGAGTGTTAAGAAAATGTGTAGTTATTATTAGAATTCCAAGGTAAAAAAAAAAAAAAAAGAAGAAAGCTGATTTTCATCTTAGATTAATAATACAAGATAGTCAAAGAAAAAATAATAGTCATCAGGATATTTAATACATCCTAAATTGTTCCTTTTACTAATGAGATTTAATGTAATGCATCAATGTATTTTCCAGGCACAAATGAAGAAAAATAGAGATCAAGTTTGTTTTAATCAATTTTTATTAATTCTGCCCTGAAGCTCTTCATGGTTTTCAGCATGAAACACAAACATGCAGAGCAGCAGACAGAGAGGAAATCTGTCTCATTAATCTCTTTTGGATAGAGCGTAGTGGAGAGTCATTTAGGATTCAGACAGGTTTTATGGATAACATGCTGTCTATATTTCCACCCAGGCCAGAGAGGCTTCCATGTCCTGGTGAAAAAGGTACCAAGCTATTAGTACAGAGAATGCAGTCAGAGAAGGGGTGAGCAAAGTTTCCTGTCACCAGCCTGGGAGGTGGGGGAAAAATGCAAGGATCTCTGGATTTTTCCTCTATGAAAATAATTATTGATAATAAACTGCTTAAATGTGTCTCATGAGAGGCATTGGGTGCCAGTTTGAGGTTAACATCTTTAATTCACAGGAAATACGTGAAAAACTGCAAGTAGTTGATTTTAAAAGGTTTTATGTTTTTGTTTCGTTTTTCCAATTTAGGGTAAAACAATTTTTCCCGTATTTGCTTTTAAGATTAAAAACCCTAAAATAATTGAGAAAATATTATGGAAAACACATCAATACTTAAAAAATCCAAACCAACCAACCAACCAAAAAACACGCAAATCCCCAAACCTGTAGGAGATCAAAAACTACTGGTGGAATTTAATGCTGTTACCTGTTTCACATTGCTAATAGCAATCAGTATTTTAATGAATAGCAGTTGTGCGGCAGATGAGATGAAGGTGATATGCTGAAGAGTTTGTAGATTTTTTTTAAGGCAGTTTTCTCTCAACTATCTACGCTCTAGAAAGCCCCTGGTTCTGCAGCCAGGACCTGACTCCAGCTCAGAGTTTTCATGTGCTCTTAGGCAGAGGCACCCAGATTTCTCTGTGGAGCCTGTGCTCCAAAGCGCATTCAGGCTCCTTATTCCAGATAAAGGACATAGGGAAACCTGGGCACAGAAATGCTGTTCCGTAACCATTCACCCAGTTATAGTTGCTGACATGATGGCAGTCTGCCCTGAAGTTGCAGACACTGGAAGTTAACCTCCTCAGGTAGTATGCTCTGAAATAGCTGATTTCATGAAAGGTTAATCACCTCTGAGAAGCTTTGATAGTATTTAGCATTTTTCAGAATTTGGTTAGAAAATAACTAGCTCTATTTAAGAATCAGTTTTGAAAATGCAGCATATTACAGCTGTATAAAATGACATATTAATCTGTCTCTCCAAAGTGGAATATATTTTATGTTAAATTTTTACATTATTGTCTGAGAAAAACTAACATATGCTATAACTACAAAAAGTGTATGTTTTATAATGGATCACAAAGATGTTTCTTGTTATTACAGAGAGGTAAGAACTGAAGATTTTTGTACTAGTATCCATATGATCTGTATTCCTAATTTCATTTAAAAAAAAAAAAAAGAAAGTCCAAAGCCTTGCTTCATTGAGTGTTAAGGTTTCTTATTAACTTCAATGGCCATTCGCTTTTTCTAATGATCCATATTTTAGAAGCTGAAAGAACTAAGGAGCTTTCCAAGAGAAAATGGTGTGTGTGGGGGGGTGGGAAACCCAGCTGACTACTCACTTGTAGTTTGGCTTGATAGATTATAAAATAAAGTAGCTCTTAAGTATCTCTCCTCCCGGCCTCCCTCCCACCTTCCATTCTCCATCCGCTTTTTCCCCTTCCCTGTATTTTGAGTTTATTGCTGAATTGACATGAGGGAGAAAGGAACTGACGCCCAGTTTGACAGAGGGCAACTGAATTCTAAAAGCAGACCTTCAGGGATCTTCATAAGGCAAAAAAGAAATTGGCGTTTTTTTTGCTATATCTTCTGCATTACACTTGCATTTTGGCTTTTGAGACTGATCTTTTCTTCTTGTCAAGTGTATGAATTCTAAGTCACTATTGTAAATGGTATTTACTGCTAGCTTTACAAAAAGTTAATGTAAAAGGGAAGATGATAACCAACATCTTTTGATGTCTCACTACATGATACTATAGAAATTCTTGACTGCCTGGGTTAGGTAAATGTCTTTCTTGGCAGATGAAAGCCACTAGGAAATGATGAGCATCCTTTTGGTTTAGCCTGCTGTGTTCTTTTTCTGGGCAAGAAACTGAAACCCAGATTCATAGAACACTGGTGTAGGAAGTAAGATATCTGAAGGATGATCTTAGTTACTTGTCTAGCAGTGTAGATATGGATGAAAATCAGTGTGTACTACATAAACTTCCAAGACATCTCTCATCATACATGAAAAACGACCACCATTTTAATATCTCAGCATTTCTTTCATGCCAACTCAGAGAATAGACTCCCACCTAAGTCTTCAGCGGCTGATCAATAGATAGATGTCACCTGTCTCAGCTAAGTGTTCTAACCAGAGGGCTTGGAGAATAACTGCTTCATGAATTCCCTCTCTAGTCCATCTGGTTATGAAAATTTGCTACACAATATTGCAATTCTGATAGGAAGATTGTGAAGTAAAATAACTTATCTCACTTGCTAAAGAAGTTTAATATTTGCTTGATGAGACAAGATGGATTAAAACTCTTCTGGCTGGGTAGTGAGTCTGTGCTTCACGATTTTTGAGTTATTATTCAAACCGCTGTTCCAGGGTTCTGTGCATCCTACTTAAATGGCAGTGGATTGGCAATACCCTGTTTCCTTCTGCTTTCCCTGATGGTTTTCTGAAAGATAAGAAGGTTCCTTCTTTTATATTTTCATTTTTAGCGATGGCAGATTTCAGACTTTATTTGACAATGTTAGATTCTTAAGGTACATGCTTAAGTAACTAACTCATGTGTGGAATGAAACATTCACTGACATCCGACTTGCATATTTTCCTGCTCAGTGTATTTAAATGGCATCCTCTGCTCTTAAATTGCTCTTTTCTGTGAATGCTCCATACAAATTGGATCCTTACTGTTGAGTTGGACTCTACTCTGTTAAATAATTGCAGTGGAAATGCTGAGTGTCGTTGCTTTGAAGTACCACAATTTATCTGACTCTATTAAAGATGGCTTTTGCAAGTTTTAACAGGTGTTTTTTGTTTATTTGTTCGTTTGAAATTAAGAAGTTCTTCATAATTTCTGAAGTTTTTTGGCCTGTCTTCATAGTTTTCTCAAAATCATACGGTCTCCAGATTTTTTTTTCTCTCCTGAAAAAGCTAATATCTGCAAAGTAAAGTGGTATGATTTCTCATCATTGCTAGAATAATGAATTGGCTCAGATCAATGCAAACCTCATGTAATACTAGTACGAGAGAAAAAACAGGAGAAATAAGGAATGATAATATTGGCAGCTCTGAATGGCATTTGACAATTCGGTCCACAGCTGGGATGTGTTGTGAAAAACAAATGAATTCCTCATGTAGCCTGCCTTAAGACTACAATCCTTTTCTTCTGACCATCAAAATGAATATTCCAGGCTTATGTTGCTGCATTATTAACTAATTTGAATATAATAGTTTTGATAAATTTGCTTATAGAGGTATTTTTCAGAGGTATTAGCAGCCTAAACAAAACAAAACAATTCTAAGTGATATTTATTATCTGTGAAATTCTTCGTAGTTCTATACCTCTATTCTGTGCAGGTTAGCTAACCACCTTGGCTGGGCACAGTGGAAAAATGTTGAGCTGAAATTGCTTAAATGAGGGAGAAAGAGGAATTTGCATGAACTTCCTTTGAGAGGAAGTCCCACCCACCTGCAGGTTCATCTAAAGCAGATCAGACAGGAATGTGTCCAGGCAGGTCTTGAATGTCTCCAGAGAAGGAGATTCTGCAACCTCTCTGGGCAGCCTGTTCCAGTGCTCTGGCACCCTCAAAGTAAAGAAGTTTCTCCTTGTATTCAGATGGAACCTCCTGTGCTTCAGTCTGTGCCTGTTGCCCCTCATCGTATTGTTGGGCACCACTGAAAGGAGTCTGGTCCCATCCCCTTGACACCCGACATTGGGATATTTATAAGCATTTATAAGATTGCCTCTCAGCCTTCTCTTCTTCAGGCTGAACAGACCCAGCTCTCTCAGCCTTTCCTCATAAGAAAGATCCTCCAGACTCCTAATCATCTTTGTAGCCTGCCAGTGGACTCCCTCTAGTGATTCCTTGTCCTTCTTAAACTGGGGAGCCCAGAACCGGACACAGTAGTCCAGATGCAGCCTCACCAGGGCAGAGTAGAGGGGGAGGATAACCTACCTCCACCTGCTGGTGACACTTTTCTTAATGTACCCCAGGATACCGTTGGCCTTCTGGGTCACAAGGGCCTGTTGTTGACTCATGGTCAACGTGTTGTCAACCAGAACTCCCAGGTCTTTCTCTGCAATGCTGCTTTCCAGCAGGTCTGCCCCTAACCTGTACTGGTGCCTGGGGTTGTTCCTCCACAGGTGCAGGACCCTACACTTGCCCTTGTTGAGTTTCATTAGGTTCTTCTCATCTGTGGTTATTTTTTGTACTGTTCTTACCATATCGAGTCTTTTTGACTGACGAATACAAAAAAACCCTCTCTAGCCAAGGTATTTAGACAAAGGAAGCAGTCAGTGGGTTTCTGAACTAAACCCAGACGGCTGACTCAAGGATATTTTCATTATTTTTCTGTTTCTTATATTTTTAGTAAAGAATATTTAATTGTCAGTATGTATTTATGTTTCAATTCAGATAATTTAAATGAATCTTAACTCTAGTCTTGTTAGGTGTTCATACTGGTGATTTTCAATAATTTACTGAAATGGCTTTAGAATTATATTTAGTTTTATCGTTTTTGTTATGTAATTCCATTAGATCTTGATATATTCAGAAACCTCATAAACAATAGGTTTGTATCCCAGCTGGTTTATTAAAAATAAGTATAAATGAATATTCTGTCACTGTTCTCACATCCTTAATTCATACAACATTCTAAAACCATTCTCTTTTAAAATACTTTTTAATTAGTTGGAACTTGCAAAATGTGTGTTAAGTTTATGCAGTGAAGTCTTTTATATTAGAAATGCTCTGTAATTACATTTTTCCAGTCATGAAAAATGAATTAGTGCTGCATTTTATGTGATGACAAATTTTCCTGTTTGTTCTAATTTTACTGAATAGCATACTGTAGCTTCTTGGCACAGCCTAGAATAACTCTATTTAGCTATGAAAGTAGAAACTGCGCTTAATACCAGAAAAGGCCAATATTGTGTGTAAACAATTAATTTACACAAAAACAAAGTAAAACAACTATGAGAAGAATGGCATGGGGGAATTGGCTATCAGACACCAGTACACCAGTTTGTCTAGACAGTTGAGATCAATGAAGGTGCTTGCAACGGAGCTTTAGAGAGATTGCTAGGCAAGTGGTACATATAATTTCTCTTGTGGGAGTACTAGTATATTCCTGTCTAACTTCCTTTTGACAGTGGTGAAGTAGGAAATGGGAGACATCAGATATATTTTCTTTTTCTTCATTGCTGAGTAATCTGATTAGAGATTTAACCAGAGTTTACTTCTTTTTTTTTCTTTTTGACCTATGGGAAAGTGTTGTTTTTATTTTTTCCATTCCAGATGAAAATGGAAAATGCCTGAGAGACAAATTCTCAAAAGAAAACACACTTCAGGTCTGTCAAAACACTTTGTTTTGATAAATATGTGTCCTGATATATTGTTTTTAACCTTTATTAAAGATTGGTAATCAGGTTGCTTACAATTTGGTGTAGTTGGCTTCCTAGCCGTAATTCGTAGTGACGCTTCCTTGGTTCATGTAAATTGTCAAATGGAATCAACCAACCATGTTCTTGCTTAACTCCAGAGAATTAGGAAACACTTCGAACAAACAAACAAACCAAAACCCTATCAAACGAGTTCACTGAATTACTTCAATTTCATGAAGCTTTCCTAAGCAGATCCTGCTAATAAATGAAAAGAAGGATTTTAGACAGGAGAGAAAGAAATAAATAATAATGACTGTTGATCTAATTCCTGAATTAGTTTACTGTTCTGGAGCTGCCTTTTTGTGCTCAAGTTAGTATCCAGTTATTTCTTTTTCTTTCTTCCATGTGTATGCGTTTTGCCATCTAGCCACTGTGCTTCTTTATAGCATATATTTAAAGTTTAGAATGTTTTTATGTTGCATGTAACGTAATAAATGCATTGTTCAAACAGTACAGAATACTTTCCATGCCTCTGTGCTTTATTTATCGTGCCAGAGGAATGTCTTGTGAGTTATTTAATTCAGTGTTATTACTCGTCCACTGGAAGGCTTCCTCACCCTTCAAATCTGAATGCTGTGTGAGATGGTCAAAAGCTTTCCTAAAGTCAATGTATATTGCATTCACCGCACTTCCCTTATCTGCAAGGACAGTCATTTTGTCACAGAGGGAAATTAGGTTGCCCAAGCATGATTTGCTTATTGTAAATCCACGTTGACTGCTCCTGATGGACCTTTTTTACATCTTGAATTGAATTGCAAGGATTTACAATCTATGGCTTATGACTTTCTTGTTATCTCAGGTGGTTGCCTGGTTTCTTTTCAAAACAAAACAACCCCCAAAATCATAGTGATTGATTTGGGCTTTGTTTGAAAGCCTTTTGGAAATCTTTGTAAATTCCTTAGATGGAACATCATTAATCATGTGCTTGTTTTTCCTCACAGAACTGCAATATGTTTCCATGCTTTTCTTCAAAGAAGCCATGTTGATTGTTGACTCTTCCAATATAAATTGTATTTATCCACACATTCTACTGACTCTACTCTCCGTTTGTGGTCCCTGCTATTTTGGCCCATACAGGGTTTAGGCACATGGAACTGCAGTTCCCTCAACAAACAAGGGAACCTATATATATATATATATTTTTTTTTAAAAAAAAAAAAAACAACTGTTGTTTCCACTTCATAGATAAGAAGGTGAATTTAGATCCAAGTTTAAAGTGCTAGCTGTGGAGTGTTGCACAGCAAGGATTATATTGTGTTGGAGGGACAGATTCCAAACAACTTAAAGTGTGGTGGATTTTGTTGGTTGGTTGGTTGGTTTTTAAACTGAAAAATGTGGTCAAGGCTGCCTTGAGAGTTCATTATTAATTGTTGGTGCTGATTAGAACATTCATATATTCTTGGCTAAATATGACTCTTAAAAGGTAGTCTGCTACCTTATTTAGTAGCTTTAGGCTGTTCCAACAGGCTTAAGATATAAGATAGCAAAACATTTGCTGGAATTACCTCATCTTAGTGAACAATGGAGAAAAAGGCAGCTTTAAAAGGCAAAGTTCATGCTTTAGAAGGCAAACTTCATGATGTGCTGACTATGTGGAGGTCAGAAGAAGGTGGCTATGACAGACAATTCGAGCAACACAGAAACAGTCATCTTCACAGTGTAAAGCTTGTCAAAAATAATACAGCAGAAACAGTTTTGTAAATATACTAGCTATAACAGCTGTCTCCATTATTCTAATGTGACCTCTGTGCTAGTATATACAGTTTAAACTGAGTCTAAATGAATTGGATAAATAGCCAAATGATGTGACTAATTTGAAGTTCTGTATGTGTTGCAAAAGCAGAGTCTCAGTGCAGTTAGGTGACTGCCTCACATAACGTGAGATTTTTTTTTCCCTTTTAAAATCTATCTTCCATTAAAACAAAATGTATGTTTCTAGCCGAATCTAGTGGTTAGTCACTTGGGAATTCATGCTGCTCCAGCTGATGTGAGTTCCTAGTAATAATCTGCAGGTGTTTTTTCCACAGAATGTTAGACTAGTTGTGCCCACAACAGTAGCCAGAAAAAGATGCCAAAATAAAGTAAGAGCAAGGTGAAGATCTCTGGTGAAACTTCCCTGGAATACTATCCCAATCTCTGACAAATTATGATTGAGATACTTCCTGTGTTACAGGTGATATTTCCTCTGTAATTAGGTGTTTGGTCTTGTTCAACCATCTTTATAATCTTCAATAGTGAAGTATCATCAGCAAACTTGGTTACTTCCCTATTCAACTATTCTTTGAGGTAGTTTAATAATGGACCATTTGGTTGATATCTAGAGCACTTAATTGAACATCTCTGATTTCAGTGCCAATCCTTGCAGAGTTCCAGCAGTGACTTCTCTGCTGTAAACTATGACCATGTGCTACTGCCCCATGCCTTAGCCAGTTATTTCCTCATACTGCATCTTGTGCCTTGCGCAGCTTTGTTTTCTGAAGCACCTTTGGAAAGGGTGTTGTTGAAAGCCCTTTACATTTCAAAGCCAGCCTCGCCTCCATCCAATGCTTTTTCACACCTTGACTAGGCTCCAATAACTTTGTAGGTATCAGTCCCCTTTAGAAAAGCCATGCTGATTATTGTGCAGAATGTCAAAATACAATCCTCAAGCCCGCTAACCTGTTCTTAGTTACAGTTTCTACTTATTTGCTTAATAAATGCATCAGGTTTACAGAGCTGTAAGTTTTCACAGAGTATTCAAAAAAGCTTTTAGAACTGGATGTAGCCCTATTTTGTCCTTTAACATCATGCTGTAATTAGTAGTTCATCTATTTTATCCTTGAGTTCATTTAGAACTCTTGGGTGGAAAACATCTGGTCTTGCTCATTTGTTAATATTCACTTTGTGTGTTTGTTTCACAGCCTTCTCTGTGAAGGTTTGAGTCCAGCCCTCTGAGTTCCTCCTGCAGTGGAACATCGGCATGGGAAGCTCCCTTCCCTAATGACAGCTAATGACTTCTGCATCTGCTCTTGTAGATTACTCCTCAGAAGGTGCTACATACTTCCTGGCATGTTTCATTGTGCTTGGAAAAAGATTTACTATTACTTTTAATATCTTATTCCATAAATGTTCTTTGATCTATCTTATGGAGTTCTTGCTTTAGCCTGCCAACTTTTATGATGCTTCCTTCATCTCATACGTATAACACTGGAGAATGACTTGTTTCTGCTGTTGGAGTTTACCTTGCTACCTTGCTACCTAGCATATTTTTGTGCATTCTCAAATAAACTTCAGTAAATTATCTTAATTTGTTTTGGTCTTTTTTTTTTTTTTTTTTTTTTTTTTTTTTTTTTTTTTTTTTTTTTAATTGTCTAGACTGTCTGCAAAGATAAACTTTTTTGGGCTTCTTTTCATCTCTTTTTTGGGCTTCTTTTTGTCTCTTTTTTGGGCAAGTATCCTTATTTTTATGGAGTACTCTTTGAAAATAAGCACAAGAGTCATAAACCCCAGGAATATTGCTAATATATGACTATGAAAGATGCATGTAAAACTTTTTTTTTTTTTTTTTCAGTGGTAAGCATTGTAGTTCAGCTGCTTAAAGCTTGTTTGGGTATTTAAATGGCATTTTATTCCAAAATGAATTAAACCCTGTGGAATAGAAAAGTATCCATTTTAACAAATTTTGTAAAAACTGTCTTTGAATTTGTAGGTGAGCAGAATTTAAAAAAAAAAAAAAAGTGCTGAGTGTCAGGGCCCTGAAGGCACTAATAGACCTTAATTGCCTTGATCGTCATGACCTGGGGTCCCAGTCCATACCCTCTGCCCATGAGCCCTGGAGCTCCATTTAAGCTCAGTCCAGGCACCTGTTCTTACCCTGGGTGTGTCTGTCTCTGTTCCTGGCTGATCCTGAATTGTCAGGGGGATTTCTCAGATCAACTTTGGGTCATTCCTTTCCCTACTGCTCACTGGGACCTGTTACTCCTGTTACTGTCACCTGTGACTCTGCTCAACCTGCTCAGATACTTGAGGGCTGTCCTCTGCTGCGGAGGCACTGCTTGTGCTGGTGTTGTACACAGCTCACTGCTTGTGGAGTACCCTTTTCTTGCTTCTCCCTGACAGTGAGGTTGGTGAATTTTATAGATTTAAGGGTCAAGATTTAAAGTAACTAAACCAGTGTTAAAGATGCTTTTTCTCCAGTTATCAAGGAAGCTGCACTGAATAGCAGGTGTGGTTTGGTTTTTTTTTGTTGTTGTTTTTTTGGGTTTTTTTTTTTTTTTTTTAAGTAATGATTTGGTACATGTTGCAAATAAGCAGCTGTGGCATAGTGTGGTGTGTCCTGTGATCTGATTAGTCTCTCTTCCTTAGTTTCTCACCTGTAAACTGCAGATACTGAAGCTTAGCACACTTTTAATTCTCGCTATGGAACCTTGGTATGCAGATTATTAGCTGTGCTATTGTTATAAATTAGCTTGTTATTTTTAGAAAGAAATTTAACTGAAAATGTGTAATGTATCCATTCTTTCAAAAAACACTATCAATGAGCTAATTAATTTTGGTCTCTTATTTTTCTTCCTTTTACTGTCTGTTTTTACATCTTCTGGTTGTTACAGAAATGAAAAGCTCTTCAGGTAATTTGGTGAAGAAAGACAATTCTAGATGTAAATTTTCAGGTATTTTCTTTTTGATTTAGCTTTTTTAAACATTGCATTGATACCTGTGAATAGATTAGTAGGCACAGAAAAGGTTCTAGGCATTAGTGAGACATGCCCACCTGATGTGAGAAAAGTAGAAACATGTGATTTGCTGAGTAGTGAGGGTAACAGGTTCAATAATGTCCACTATGGAGAAAAAGTGAGCAGAGGCTCCGATACAGCTTACATAATACCTCTAGTCTTACCTAGGTGCATTCTGATAGTGTAGTGCAAGGATGGTTTTCCTTTTTGTAAAGTCACTGGCAAGGGTTTCAGTAGCTTGAAACTCAGCACTAGTATTTGTAATGGATAGTATCCGTTATGTAATTTTTTCCCCCCTCAAGCAACGCTGCTTTAATTATTCTGTCCTGTACATGATACTGTATTGTATAATATAGTTACATGATATATGATGGGTAGACATGAGACAGATGCTCTCTGTTTTTAAACTCAACTGTAAGCAATGCACATTTAGCTAATGCATCCTGTCTTTCAGCAAGAATTAAAGCTTTGGGTTCAGTGGGCAGAGCTAATGCTGTCAGCAAATAGGTTGTTCACATCTGCCTACTAAAATCCATTGTAGGCTTGACTCTTAAGTTTGTTGTAAAAGTCGACAATGTGTAGTTAGTGAAATATAATAACTTGCTGTATTGTGCAGTAATTTAAAAAAAGTGTATGTTCTGCATTATGATCAGTGCATGCTCAGAAAATGCTAAAGGGAGTGTACAGGTGCGAAGAAAAAGTTGTTGCTGCTTAAAACATGCAAGTGGGCTGCTTTAAGCAGCTGAGATGCACAAACATATCAGTAATTGAATTAATGTAGATTTAAATAAAGATGTGGAAGATAGATAAACTGAAAGATGATGTTACTTTTTATCTGTTTCCTATATTTTTAGTGTTTAAATTGATAAAACTTTTGCCTGGATTCTTTAAGGCCTAATTATGTCTACTTTGTTTCAGGAAGCATCTGCTACTTCATCTTGGTACCAGGGTTCTTCCCTGGCTGCTTCTGTAATGCTGCTCTTGCTGCCGGCTAAAAGTTCTGTCTGTGTAAACAGCATTTTACGCGCATTACCAGTTGGGTGTGAGCATTGCTGGCGTGCCTCTTGAGCTGTGTTTGGAGAAGCTTGCTCTAGAGTGAGGTTTCACAGACAGCAGCAGGGAAGTAGTTTCTCTGGAAGAACTTTTTACAGGTTTAAGTTTGTGGGATTGGAAGCTAAAAATAACTTAATCTTTGCTCGTAGACTGAACAAGCTCCTTATGTTGTTCTTAGAGGTAATAAATCAGTTTAGGTTAGTACGACCCTATAGAAGTACCATTTTTTTATGGTAGATGTTGAGTTTAGTTCGTTGTTGATCTTTTTGAAAAGAACAAGGTTTGGAAGGATGTCAGAAAACTGCCATAAGAATTAATTATATCAGTAAAAAGAAGTTCACTTTTTTTTTCAAAAATTTTGTCATATGAGACAGTATTTTGCCTGAAATAGAGGAAATTAATAAATCATAAACTGGAAATAAACATACATATTCTGAAAAGAAATGTTTTAAAGCAAATATGCAATAGCATTAAAACTCAATGCAACTTTAAGGAAGGTCTATTTCTACGTGTAAAAACTGGTCTATACAAAACCAGTTCTGCTTTTGAGTGCTTATCTATTGCAATTCACATCCCTTACTCACTAGGTCTTTGTCCGACCTTAAGTTGGATTACTTAAAATGGATTAGTTAGAATAGCAGGCTACTTTATTTTTTTTTTTCTGTTGTTGTTTTTAAACATCTAGTCATTGGAGCTTCTCTTTGCATTGCTGTCTCTGCTGCTCAAAGTTAATCTGTACCAATTATTAAGAATTCTGTTGCCAGCAGGAACTGAAGTTAAACTACTGCTGCTACCGGTCATTTACCAAACTAAATTTTGATGTTCTGACAAAAGACCAATGGAAGATTCAGAAAACTTTAGTGGAAAGTGCAAGAATGACTTATTTTATTACGCATTAAGATGCAAATAACTCTCTTAATTTATACAATCAGCTCCGTTTTACTGTGAATTACCCTTATTTCTTCCTCCTCACAGTTGTAGAGAAATCCTATCTTAAGGAAATCTACTTTTTTAATAATCAGAGACATGTGTTCTGAAAATATTGTATTATATTGCCAAATATTATCACTCTACAAACTCTGTAGGTTTAAAGCAATGGTAGTCATTTCAGCTAGTGAGTAAACTCTAGGTACAGTCTATGCTCAATTAAGCTGTATTTGTTGTTTATATAGTTACATATGTATATATTATTTCATATATGATTTTCTTGTGTTTCTCTAAGTTTATTAACTTACCTCTTTAATGGTGGATGTTTCAGTAGATGTGTAATAAAACCTTGTGCAGTTTGAAACATGCAGGTGGAGGCATGCAGTAATACAGACTGCTTCATTTCTGTGGTGAGAGGTATAGATCATATTTATCTCAGACCTTCAAATGTACTGATAGTATAACTATGAAATTATGATTTACATATGTCTCTTGTTGCTCCTGAGCCTTATTTAGACACATATTTGACTTTGGTACAGGGCTCAGGTTTTTCTTATGCTTAGCTTTAGAATCTGGCAGCCATGAAGAAGAGTCATATACAATAATTTCATATTTATTTGTCTCTTTTCTGTCACTTGTAGTGTTGCGATATAAGTCACTGTCTTTGAAGATTATGTCTGTCTGTGTTGAGTTTAAGCAAATGGTTAGTTCTTCCCTTTGGCTTGAATATTTTTCTGGTGGTCTTTAAACCCATCATTGCTTTTTGTTTCAGTAGTTTCTTGTCTGTCAAGATACTTGTTTTAGACTTGTTAGACTGTATAAGCATGATGACCAAAGTATTTGAGCATCAAATGTCGGATGAGAAAATTGACTACTTTGTATGTATGCTTTTGGTCTTAAATGTATAAAAAATTGTCTGATTTTTGTGTTCTCATATTCATTGGAAGACCAAATGCCATTCAACTGAGTTCAAATATAACAGGAAATCTTGAAAAATATTTTCTATAGAGCTGCTTATTTTTTTTAATTACACGCAAAAAACTTTTTTTTTTTTTATTTTTTTTTCTCTGAACAATTTTGGGGTACAGCTTTGACAATGAGGCCAGAAAAAGTGTATATGTGGTGACACGGGGTTTAGGAACTTGTAGATTAAAACTAATTGTTCTGCTACATTGTTTTGTGTGTGGATCCCTTCCACAGTCCAGAGGCCAGCAGTAAGAGTTTGGGTAGCACAGCAGCAGGAATAAACAATAAGGGAACATAGGGAGAGGGGTTACTTCATTCAGTTCCTTCCAGTGTTTAAGTCAAGGTGAAATTACAGAATAATGGGGATGGAGGAGTCCATCTGAAAGGGAATTATCTGCCATCTCAATACTTTTGAAATATGATAATGGCTTACATTGCGCCCTATAACTTTATTTCTCTCTGCTTTTGGTGATTTTTAATAAATACTTAATTTTTCTCTGGAAAGGGCAGTTGACAGTTTTGAACTTCAAACATCAGCTGAAGACATTATTTCAACAGCTAATACCTTCTTGCAGTTACATTAGTTTTTCATTTGCTCATGCATAAGTAAAGACTTGGTCATGTTCTCTTCTGATTACTGTTTTGGGCCTTTTTATTATTTCTACTCTTTTTTTAAACAATGCAGCCAAATTTAAATTGTAAATACTTTGGAAAACATCCAGTTGAAGCAGATGTTACAACTGTAATCTGTTTAATTACAAAAAAATACTTCAATTGATTTTAAGGTTTGGGAAATCTGAAGTTTAAGTTGGCCTGATTATATTTATTTGTAAGTACTTTTCAAATCTAAATTTAGAAAACATAAAAAGGAGAGAAGTAAATAGATCTTGTTCATGGTCTATTTTGAAGAAATGCTATAGTTTTTCACCACTTCAGTGAGACTGATTTGAAAAGAATGTCACATCCTTCAGTTAGTAGTTTCAATTTATTTAATAAGAAATTACTGTATTCATACTTAAAATGTCCTACTTCACAGGTATTGCAAGAGACTTAACTGCAAGTTAATGGGTAGATGATATACAATTGAGAAAAAGATTTTATAAATGCCATTTCTAAAATTCCAGGATAGGGATAGGATAATTCCAGTTGGAAGGGACCTTGGGAGGTTTTTAATCTATCCTGCTGCTCTTGAAGCAGGATCAGCTGCAAGGTCAGACCAGGTTGCTCAGGTCTCGATCCAGTTGGGTCTTGAACACCTCCAAGGACTGAGGTTGCACAGGCTTTCTGGGCAATCTGCACTGCTGCCTGCCTGCCCTCACGCAAAGGCAGTTTCTCCTTACAGCCAGTCTGAACCTCCCTTCAGTTTGCACCCGTTGTCCCTTGTGCTCCCTGCACACACCACTGAGGACTCTGTCTCCATCTCCTTGATGACCTTTCCATAGTTACTGGGAGGCTGCTGGGTCCCACTCTGTACTTTAAGCCATCTCTCCGTAAGGCAGAGCAAGTCCTTATCCCTCAGCCTCCTCTTGGTAACCAAATGCTCTTCTGAACTTGCTGTAGTTGCTCAACATCTTGTTTTTAGTCCACCAATACAAGAATGCAGTTTTCTGTGTTATTTAATGACTACTGAGAAGGATAGTTCCTTCCATTGATCTACCACCTTGATCCAGACAAGGATACTACAGGACCTCTCTGCTGCCAGGGCAGGCTGATGGCTCAGTTCATCCCACAGCCCAATGGCCTTTCCAGAGAAGTTTCTCCCCAGCCTGCACTGGTGTGGGGGTTAGTCTGTTGCAGGGACTTGATTTGGTAATTTGCATTACTGAGGTCTCTGAGGTTCATGTTGGCACGTTCCTCCAGCATCTATAGGTGTCTCTGAATGGCAGCCCTGTCCTCGAGTGCACCAATGGTACTACCGCAGTTTGGGGGTGTCATGAAACCTGATGAAAGTGCACTCACATACCTCCTCCAGGCCATGGATAAAGTTGTTAAACTTTAAACTTGTGTTTGATTCCTGTCCAGTAAGTATAACGAGTTTATGCAATCTGAAGAGAACTTAGAGATCACATGATGTGTAGTTTATAATGTTTTAGTTCACAGCATCCAATCAGTTATGAAATCTTTTCTCTTGCTAGTACAGAGTGGATTTTGTGTGTTGTTCCTCAGTATTAATGAAAGTACCCTTTTTAGGGTAAGATAAAGTATTGTTAAGGTGGTGATTCTACAAAATACTAGTCTTAATTACCACATTTTAAAGCCTGAAGGTTCATTGTGTCATGTAAAATGAAAGGAAATCTAAAATTTTTATAAACATAGTTCATTTTGTTTTAGCGGGCTGACGGTATTTCACACTTTTACTCTCTAGTTCTGGGCAATTCTTTTTTCTCAAACAGGTCAAAATTAAGCATAGACCAATTTAAATGGAAAGACCAGTATAATTTCAGTTTCTAGACTCAGGAAATAGAAGTATAGAAGATAAAACCTGAGATTCCATGTTAATGTAAAATTCAAAAGAAGATTGTCAGACCTAAATTTAATTAGTAATTCTGTTTGAAAGACCTGTTTTCGTATGTGGTAACTATAAGGGCTTTTTACTAATGATTTATGTCACAGACTTTGAATGGACACTATGACCATCTCTTCTGCTTCCTGCACCCTCATCCTGTGAATGAATAATTTTTATGCAGCCTTGTCTCATAAGTAACAAAAAGCCTTGGTCATTTGGTAGTTGTAATTATCTAGTTTGCTAAACAAAAGGACAGTCTCTGGCAGTCTGTGCATGTAGGTATCACCCATCCTGCCTGTGTAAGATGAAAAATCGCTTCTGTCTCTTCCCACAATTAGTAGATGGAGAGGGAGGACTAAATTTTTCTAGGAGAAGATCTAGCAAATATGCAACAGGAAGAAAGTTATAATTAGTGCTCCAGTATGATGTGCTTTAGTGTCTACCAAGTCTAAAGCAGAAAAGATTAATTGCTGTAAAACTTTAGTTTCGTTTATTCTACTGAGTATCACTACCGTGGTATTCAGAATGCTACAAACTGTTTCGTCTGCCACTCTATGAAGTTGGCCCTTTTCAACTTAGCCATCCATGCCATTTAGGTGACAGCTGTGTAGCTGCATAGAGCTTCTGACTGGAAGGGAACACTAATGACCCAGTTTGAGCTCCCTGGTGTCACAACCTATTACAGGTTAGTAATCATATTTTAAATTCAGTGACTTGGGTTAGTCTGTATAATTCCAGTCCTTAAGTCTGTGATGTAGGCACCATCCAAAACTAGTCTTACTTTGATTTGCATCTTTTCCCCAGACTATCATAGTGTTATTTTCTGTCCAAATCTATCAGTTTGTTCAGATTATAAATCTATTAAGAGCATTTGCTTTTTTGGGCATCAGACTCATCAGTATACATCAACAAAGACACTGCAACAGCAGGTTCAGGCCTAGCCTGAAGAATGAACTGATGTAGATGCAAGGATGAGATGATCTCTTCTGAAGTAGGGCTGCATATGCTGCACTATGCATTGATGATGGGGTGTTATTTCCCCAAGTCAGTCTGTGTGTTCCTTGTGCATTTTAAAATTGCTCTCCTGAGGAAAGCTTTGCCTTTTACTGTTCAGTCTATTAGTGACGATAATATTGCCTGAGTTTGGACTAAAAGCAGGACTGGAAAGCTGGAATCTGCAGGCTTTATACAAACCAAAATTTATTCAGTTACTTGAAGGTAGTGTTAAATGGGGATAGGAGCTAGGATTTTGTATTGTGTCTTACTGAATAATGGAAGGAACTGGAAAATCTGGACACTTTCACATTGTACTAGTAGAGAGATAACATGTAAACTTAGGGGTGTGTTGGTGGTTTTTTTTGCCTTTTTTAATTATTAAAAGGGATTTCAGGCTTTTCTGAAGTGATATGCTTTTATCATGGAGTCCTTGGAAAACCTAAGTTTACGCATCAGACTGACGAGAACAGCAGTAGCTGCTGGTTTGTGTTCTCAAAGCCAGGTGGAAAACTGATGTGCTGCTTGCTAGAAGAGTTAATTTTCTTCAAATTTTAATTAACTCATAACTTAGAAGCCTAGGACCAGCTAATACATGCATCATTTAAGATAAGGTTCACATTCAGACATTCTTACTATTGAACTTGTGTCTATTGCTCCTTTTGCCGAAGTCTTACTACTTTAAGTTTATCAGACAGTCTCCTACCATTTTTTTCTCTAGCTGGCTGTGCTTGAAAACATCAGCCTCCCTACTTTTTTCATTCCGTTCCCTGTTTAGACTTGTGACTTGACTGCCCTTGAAGATTTGCTGGTGAAGATACTTTTCCATGCACAGCTGTACTCATCTTCTTAGAAATAAGCTTATGCCAGGTAAAGAGTATATGTTTTGCCTCTAAAACTGATTATAATAAACTGTTGACAATCTGTCTTCTAGTGTTGTCTACATTGCCACTTTTGCCAACTAGTTGTATTGCATAGAGGTGTTCCTGCACTCCTATCTGTACTTGAAAAAGTCTTTAATGTTGATCTGGACTCATGTGTTCCCCATGTTTCTTTCTGGCTTTCTGTCCATCTGTATTACTAACCAGAACCTTCATGTGTACAGTTGATGGGAAGATTAGTATTTGTACACAAAATACTAAATAGAGCTGTAATCTTAATCAAAAGTTCAGATAGGATCTATGGTTTGAAAAACATTTAGAGGCAGAAAATTCCTTTCGAAGATGGGAAATGAGATTGCTGATGATTGGTTTTGAACAGACTTAATTCAGTGGGTACACTGAAACAATATAATCTTAAAATAATATAAGTTATAGCCCTGGTGCTATATACTTGACCTGTGGCTGTGTTTCAGAGACTGTTTTGTAAGCACTTAGGAAAAGACAAGAGTTTTGGTTAGGTTGTTCTGTGTTCCCTACTTGAAAGTTTCACAAGCATGTCCACAAAATCTAGGTTCAAAACATACCACGGTTGCTAATGCCATGTGTAGCGGCTGTTTGCTCAGTTTTGATTAGTTGTTTTCTAAAAGGTGGTAGGTTGATAAAACTGCTGGAAGAAATTGTATTAGTAGAGCTGCTAGGTCTGAACATACATCAAGAAATAAGGTGTGTTATTTTTTTTTAGCCTGTTGGTAGCTTCTGTGTAGGCGAGTTCCGTGAGGGTAAGAATGATAAAGATCTACTTTGACTATAATAATGGGGGAAGGTCTTTAAAAACAAAATGAAGTGGGAGTGGAGGAGCAGGAAGGTGTTTTCCCCCCAAAAAAAGACAGGCCAACCAACCAAAAAACGAACCAAACAAGAAAAACCTCACAAATCCTAAAACAAACCAACAGACACTTTTGTCTGTATAGAAGGTTGTCACAGATTCTGAACCAAAGGTGTACCTACTGTGAAAGTATGCAGTGCACACTACCTATTAGAAAATAGAATCATTACATTGGAACTCCAGATGTGAATACTTGAAGCTGAAACATGAAGGAAGGTCACAAGTAGGCTCACTGTTTCCACTGTTGCTGCTTGGAAGATAAGGTGACAATATGACGATGGATTAATGAGGATGTGGTGTTGGTCCTCTTCTCCATTCAATCTGCCTAGTAAGACAGCTGTGTAATAGGTCACCTGACTCCATAGCAGCACTGTAGCCCCTGGTCTGTATCATGGTCATGTCTTTTCTGTATTTGTTAGCATTTTGGAAAATGTCTGCTGTTCCTAAAACATTATGAAAGTGATTCAAGTATAACTTTGTGTAAGAAGTTGTATTGTTCATTTAAAAAAAAAAAAAAAAAAAAGAGTAGAAATAGTGACAAATACTATGCCTGGATTTTAAATACAAATTGTTGAGGTCTGTCTTGTGTATTAGCTTTTCTGAAAAGCGAACATGTAACCTAAAATGCAAGAAGTCGAGTGATAGACAGTTATATTTCATATTGCTTCACTTTGAAACTCAATGAAAACTGTTATAACTAGTTCTCTTTATAGGGAACTAAATAAATATAGTGTGGTATGTGGTGCTTTTCTTTTTTCTTGCATTCATGCTGGTTTCTGCTGCTTCTGCTCTTTTTGGCAATGCCTTTTTTACCACTCCCCCTCCTCTCCCATATAAGCAAGATTGCATTGGCTCCATCATTCTAGGCAGGCACTCTCGATGGAAGTGATGTCTGAGAAGTTGATAAGGCAAAGGATGTGAGGGCCTTTAACTTAGCATTGCCAATGTTAGTTGGGGAACAAGTGCATTCATTGAAGTTTCAGATCTTGCTTTATAGTTTCCTTGCCTTTTCAGTTGAGTATTATTGGACAGCATGGGGGCAAAGCAGATTTTAGTCCTCAGAGATACATTTTACGTAAGTTATTGATTGATATTGGACAGTTGCTTTTGGTCATGGTGAGGTCACTTGTTTCATTTGATATAAATCCAAGAAAACTTCTTTGTTTCCCTCAGTTGCTTCCCAGCGGGGAGGTTTTCATTCTTTTTATTCTTCATTGCACAATATGCAATTGGATATGTGGTTTGGGGGTTTGAATTTTTTGCTTCTGCCAGTTCTTCAAGTGGCTTGTTATTTCTCAGCGATATTGGTATGTTGAAAAAATAACATTTCCAAGGAAATTAAAAGTGCAAAAGGCAACCATGAAATGAGAATCCTGCCTCATTTGAACGCTTGTCCAGACCTAGGAGCAGTACTTGGCTGTGTGTTCATAAAAGCTCTACCTCTGCTTTTGTTGCCAGCATCTGCAGAGTACGGCACTTGCATCTGTCAGCCTGCCTTGTCAGGACTTAAGATCGCTGTCAGCAGGAGAAGGGAAAAGGCTGCGTGGAGTTAAAAGCTCAGTTACTAGAGTATTTAGTTCAAACAAGCCTGCACACGTTAGAGCCACCTGCATTCCCTTTGCCTGCTTACCTTCTTGAGTCATTTGGACAACTGAAGCTGACAGGCTGGGCACTCACTGCCGTGCACGGCGATCCTGTCTCTTTAGAGGAGTGGAGGCAGGCTGCTGTGCTTGCCTTATAAATAGCACAATCATAGAACCATTTAGGTTAGAAAAGACCTTTAAGATCATAGAGTCCAACCGTTGCATTATATGCTTCCTCCATTGTGCTTCAGATTTAGAGGTGGTATCACCACAAAAATGTTTTTCTCATCGTGAAACAACCTACTAATTGTTAACTACTACAGGAGCTTGGGGAGAAATAAAAACAAGGAAAAGGGAAACAACTAGCAGTGCATGTTCATTACTATTTCATTCTTGTTGAGATGAGTTTTACATCTTGGAGACAAAAAAAAAAAAAAAAAGAAGTCTAGATTGAGCTGGTGACGTCAGATGTCTGACTCTTAATTGTGTGTACTGGGTGTGGGTGCTCAGGCATGGGGGCTGCTGGTCAGTCTCTGTGAGGAGAGGCCAGGGCTGCCCTGTTTCAACCAGCTCCAACCCACCTACTGCAGGGCACGGCTGAGCCCTGTGGCCATGATGGCAACACCTTGGGGAGTCTGTGTAAGGAGGAGCAAAACGCTGCTCGTAGGTATGGGGAAAAGTGTGAGAAACAGCCCTGGGAGCCCCGAGGGGAGAAGGGGAGAGGTGGGAAGAGGTGGTCCAGGCACCTGGGAAGGGATCCACTGTGGCTCCTAGAGACACTGTGGTGGGACAGGTGTTCCCTGGCAGCCTGTGGAGAGGACAATACTAGAGCAAATATCCACGCTGTAGCCTGTGAAGAGCCCATCTTGGAGCAGATTTATTCCAAAGGACTGCAACCCATGGGAATGAGCCATGCTGGGCAAGGGGAAGTGTGTGAGGAGGAGGGAGCAGCACGGAAGAGCTGAGGACTGACCTTAAACTAATGCCATGCTACTCAGGGAGGAAGGAGATAGAGGAGCCAGGAATGAACAAGTGAAGGTGCACAGTAGCAGAGAAGGTGGTTTAGGTTTTGTCTTTTGTTTCTTACTATTAAACTCTATTTTAATTGGCAAGAAACTAAATTAATTTTACCCAAGTCAAGTCTGTTTTGCCTGTGACGATAATTGATAAGTGTTCTGCCTGTCTTTTTCTTGATCCACAAGCTTTCCATCTTCTCTCCCCCTTCTTCCACTGATGAGAAGGGGGAGTGAGAGAGCAGCTGGGCAGGTGTCTGGCAGCTGGCCAAAGTCAGCTCATCATGCCTAGGAGGTTGAAATCCATGCGTGCTGTTGAGAATTTTCTGCACAACTGTTTAACTGACTTTCAATTATTTTTCTGCTGAAGCATTTTCAGCATTTGTGCATTCAATTGTAGCCCACCTCTCAGGTCAGCTGAATTTTTTGAACTTCAAATTCTTAGCTTTTGAACTACATTACTATGATAGGTGAGTCCAAAACACTTCTTCCATGCACATATGTAATATACATATTTTGATGTGCGTTTTTGTTTAATGCTGAAAAAACTTTTGAGTAATACCTACTTCTTAACTAAGGCATGCAAAAGGCTCTTCAGTGTTAGGGTGCTATGCCAGCTAAAGTTTGTTAAATAGAAGTGACTTGTGTGGTTTCTTAGTGAATTCAAATTAGGAAAATTAATGTTTGCCAAATGAGAGAACTTGATGGGGTAAATAGCAAGCTTCTGGAAAGATTTGAAATAAATATTATCATAAAAATATGTTGGGAATTGTCCTAGAGTGTCTCCATTTACAGAGAACAGATGGTATGGAGATTATTAATGGCACACAAAGCTTTTTTCCTCTTGGTCACGAGTTTGAACTGCTATGAGGCTGGACGTGATTGAAAGTTGTGACCATCTGTCCAATGGCCTACATGAAATGAGCTAGTTGTCTAAATCCAGTTACTAAAGAGCATCACCTGCATCATCATGTAAATATCACAATTAATACCCATTTTTGTCTTTTATCAGTTGGTCTTTTGGAAAAGAAATAGCTTTTCAATAATAGGCAAAACTCCTACAGATTGCAAATACACTTTTGCTATAACATGAATTTGCTTCATTTTTCTCCAGATGTAATGTGACTGAAAACATTAATTCACTTAAAATATTCTAGTTTACAGGAGCTACACTGATGTCCTGGCTTATTATGTTGAAAGAGGCATTTTATTTTGATTGCCAAGAGTCTTAATCTGACTCTGATCCCATGGTTATGCCATTGCAGTACCCTTGCTGTGCTCTGTCTCTACACTAATCAAACCTTCCAAAGGCTTTAAGGCCAATTTTCTTAATTTTAAACTTATCTTTGTCTCTCCTAATGATGTTACCAAACTCTTTACCCTGTTCACCTTGCAAAGCAAATGTTACTGTCTTCTTTTGAAAACTTGAATCATGTCAAACAACCAGAACCTTTTTTTGAAGCAGATGTTCATAATAAGGTCTGATTTAAAAACCTGAGGCTTTAGGTTCTTTAGCTTTTAGATCATAGGCTTAATTTGCAAAGAGAGGAAAAATATTCATAAAAGGAAAAAAATACTGGTTTGATAAGAAAACAAACAGAAAAAACCTTTGCAACCCTGTTGTCTTTGTTCTACTTACTGTATGCATTGTTGAGAAGAATTTTCATACAGAGCTGAAAGATTTGTTAAGATACTTGACACATGTGGTTATAAACCGAGCATTTGGAAAGAGATGAAATGGTGACTGCTTTCCTTTACAGGATTATAAAAACAGAACAGCTATGCTGAGGATTCCTGTGCTCTGTTTAGAATGCTAATAAGCATGTGAAAGGAATCATCTGCATCAGTCCTTACATGTTTTTGCTATTCTTTTAGTGACCACATTTTCCTAATAGCTTACCATGTAGTGAGGGAAGGAGAAGCTGCAAGGGACAGGGGGACAATCTGAATCCAGTTTATTGTAGCCAGATTCTTTTATTTCACTGAAAATATTTTCAAATGTGTGTTTTATTGCTGTTACTTATGTTAATGTGTGAAGAATACAACTGAAAGCTCTAGAACTTGTCCTCAGTAACTTACTCTTCTACATTTTGATCCTACATCATTTGCAGTTTTTCACTGTCATTTGTATTATTCTGTAAATTACATATAGTATATTGGTTGTGGCTAAATAATTTGCATGCATTGTCTATGCATAGGTAGAAGGAATTCCAAAGTAACCAGACTTCAGTCTCTGCACCCTCAATGTTTTCCCGTATTGTGAGATTAATTTGTACCATGTCCAGTAAAACGTAGGTTTTTCTGTTGTGCTGAATAAAACTTCAGATTATATTGTGCATTCATTACTCACTCTGCATTATGAAGAATGGGGCGGAGAGGTGGGAATGAACTTCCTTATGTCATTGAAACTAAAATAGTCACAGGACAAGATGTGTTTATGGTAGAAGCAAGAGATTGTTGCATGTTTCTCACTGAAAAGGTGAAATGCCTGTTTCAGATTTAGCATTACTCCCCTTAAAGAAGTGGGAAAGAACATCCATTGCAATCTAATGAGAGTGATAGCTTCTACAGTCTGAAAGAAAGCCCTTTCCTCTATTTTCTCTCTGGGCCGTTAAGTCAGTAACAAAAAAGAAAAAAAAAATCCACGAAAGAGGAGTTTGCTCAAGTTACAAAGACATCCTGGTAAAATGCTGTTAGTTATATCCATCCACCAGTTCTGCTGAAAGCATTGATAATATTCAAAAGTATGGAAAGGCAAAATACCATTTATTTAGCTTCAAGTAATAGCCTTTATTGCTTCAACACCATGAAAAGGTAATTAAGGAGATTAGTTTCTTTGGATACCATGAGAAGCCTTGTAACCTGAAGGGCTTTTTTTTTTCTCTTTTTTTTTTTTTTTCCTGTGAGATTACTTATGGTCAGAGAGATGATAGCAGTTGGCATGTACTTTCCTGATGATTAATTTACTTTAGGTTTTATTCTGTCATTAAATTAACAGGGAGATTCCTTGGTAGGCACCCCTCTCTTGCCTCTGGAAATACCAGTGAACTTGCCAGGAACAGGAACAGGACACCTCTGCCCCCAACCCATGGCAACATAAACTCCGTGCTATCTGCCTAGATCTAATCTTGTTAGTACTTCTAGTTTTAATAAAGAACACCCGTTCACAGATCAAGTTGAGATTCTTTTCAAAGTAGTATGTTTGTTTTTAGTGCTTATTGATGACGTTTCTGGCTCTGTTAGGAAAAAACTATATGTTATACTCTATAGAATACCCTTGTTATTGAAATGTTGTCACATTATACAAATGTGAGATACTCTCTTCGAAGAAATGTAATTCTTAAAGGCCTGGTTTGTGGAAGATAAATGCAAATGTGTGTGTTGGTTTTTATTTGTTTACTCCTTCTGACTAGAATGATGAAAGCAGAGGTTTCCTGTGACTGTGTGTTGGAGTTCTTTAACTTGGCACTGGCAAAGCTGTGTGCTGGTGAGAACCAGCAGTTTGAATTTGCAGAAAGAAAATACATGTCGTTATCTAGGAATGTTTTATGAGCTTCTGAAGCAATCTTCAGCAGTGCCAGTCAGAACGCTGTTTTGGCATGCTCCGTAGTGTCTGCAGTGTTCGCGCCGTTCTGCAGCTGCTAAAATTGTCAGGCTTTAAACATAGTATATCTTTATCTGCCATTGGGATTGAAATAACATGGTTTCATTTCTGCACACAGAATATTGGTCATTAATATGCAAACAGATACCCAATTATTATTTGTCCTGCTGTTTTCAATTCTGGCAGATTGTCAGTGCTGGGATTTGAAACAAGCTCCTTGGTGTGAAAGGTCTCCCTTGTTTGTGAATAGTTCTGGAGAGCTGACATGCACACTGACTTTCTACAGCTTACTGAGTCATTAGGGAATGTTAAATGTATTGCATTTTTGTAATTTGCAGGGTGTTTAAAATGAATTTTGCTAGAGCATTTGAAATAATGGAGCTAATATCTTTCAAGATACTTGACACATTGCTATTTTTGTCAGGTAACTTATACAACTGCTGATACAGTTAATATAAACTAGCAGTTGTATAACTTTCACAGATAGTTGAGAAATAAGCATTTCTTTTTGGATGGGTCTAAAAGCTACTTAACTAGCAGTAAAACAGATAAATCTTGTACCATTTGTTGTGAACTGTATTTTTGGAATTACTAATATTTTAGGAGAAAAGGAATGTACAGATATTTTAATCATGAATATGTTTTATATCAGCATTTGTAAAAAATAACTAGGTGATGCAGAAAATACAGGTGAGTATGTTAGTAACTACTAGTGGGGAAAAAACCCCAAAGCAAACCAGAAATGCAGAAATGGTCAGACTTCTGGTAAATTGCACTTCTGAAAGGTTTCTATGTATTCTGCCTCATTTCCAGCCTTGAGCAAAACAGCTGCATATATCTTTTCTTATGTCTTATACTTCATTCATTGGTTTCACTGATGTTAAAACTTCCTTTGTGCCAGCAACAGACTGTCTGGGTTGCGGAACTAGCGTTGTACTTCTGTAAATATACAACTAACGCTGTCCATGTTAGAGGACTTATTTAAACAAATAGAATTTTTTATTTTAAGTTCTTCAACTATTTTTTTTAATATTACTAAATTGACTTAAAATGTGTGTTTGATCTTTTAGTCAAGTATAAGATCTGTAGTTAATAAGAATGTACTTGTCACTTTTCTGTCATATCTCCTTCTGGAGAGAAATGCAGACTTGAGAGGATTCTTAGGTTTTGGAGTGTTCTTTGCATAAACGTACAGTAAGATGTGGACTTCAGTTCCTGAAGAAAATGTCACTAAAATTTATTTTATTTGGGGCAGAAGTAGATTATGGTAATGGTAGTCATTATAAGTCTGAGTTCCTTCATAAATAGGAATCCCAGAAAGATTCTTCTGAGACTAATTGTTTTTGTTCTAAAAGATTAGTTTTGTGGAAAAAGTTTGTCATGATTTATTACTACATTTTCACAGAATGTTTTGACTCCATCCTGGATCATGGCTGAGGCATCTGTCCTGGTGGTCAAGTTCGACCGATCTTCACACTGAGATATGAAGTTGAGTGTCTTTGTACTAGCTTGCATTACTGAGGAGATGTACTTGTTGGAATTTTCCAAGTTTTTTTTTCTGAATTTGAGATCAAATAGATAAATAAATTTACAGCTGAGATTTTGCTGGGTTATCTGTAGTCCTTACTGAATTAATGGGAACTTTGTTAATTTTGAACTCCATGAAAGCAGGTATTTGAGAAGGAACCATGCTGTTCAGGAAGTACTGCCAAATGTTTCTAATGTTTAATGTTAAGTAGTGTGGAGCATCAGCTGCTGTAAGAATGTATTAAGGTTACAGGCTTTCACAATTCATGATGCTGTTTATGGTCCCCAGGTAGCTCCCTGAGGAACCGTATTTTAAAGAAAAATTAAATAACATAATTTTCTTTTCTCTTGATGACTTTGGTGGTTCCTATTAGAGCTGTGAAATGTAACCCTCTTTTAAGAGCTCTGTGTTTGATGTTAATCTACACAGTCTTGCTAATGGTATTTACAGCATTCCTGAAGTATAAATAGTAAGTAGATCTATTTAGCATGTTCTAGCATGTTTTTTTCCTTCTTGGAGAGACATTCTTGCTGAGGTTTGCTTGGACTTCTAGTTTCGGGGTATTTAAAAAAAAAAAAAAATCTACAAGAGACCATTAAAAGAGAGTACAAACAATGAGATTATTGTCATTTAATTCATTGACCTGAGGTGGTGTTTTTTCCTCTTTTTTTTTTTGTTCTCTTTGATACTGCTGTTGTCTGAATTATTTGAAAAATTGTGTTAGTAGAATGTGGCTCTACGTTATGTGCTGATTTCCGTCTGAGAATCTGATTTGGCTTCAGTTGCTGTCCTAGTACCTGGTTAAATTGATACATACATATATATATATATATATTTTTTTTAATAGTTCTTGAATCCCTAAATAGACTTAAGCTTTAAGGAAAGAAAACCCATTGCAACTCTCTAGTTGAGAGAACACATGACTGACAATCAGATATAGTTCATAAATCTATAAAATGTCACTTCTCTCTAAAGTTCATGGCGAGAACTGACATCATGACAGAAGGAATACCTGTACTTTTAGGTTGAAGTTTGCTTCCTACTGTGTAACTCCAACATTTCTAACTCCAGTCCTCCAAAGGAAGGCTGGGGTGAGAGCCTTTCCATGACTAATGATTTCAAGCATTGCAGTGAACAGCAGATATCCTTAACTATCACCTTTGTACAGCTGGCATGCTTCCCTGCACTATTTCTCCCTGAAACATGAATTCCAAATGAAGCCTTCGAAACTACCTGAATAGTGTTGAAATTGAAAGGGATTTATTTGCCTACTTCCGTTGCACTCCCTGTTACTACGGGCAAAAGGGAACCCACTATGTGTATACAGGGCCAAAAGCTTCTTATTAGTCCTGTTAATTTTTTTAAATGGTCTAATAATCCGAACAACCTAATTAAAGCAGGAAAAGCCTCAATAAAAATAATTTCAAGTCTTTACCCATATCCACGCAACCAGTAGCTCTTATGTATCAGAAAAGGAACACCAACTTTGTTTTTGATGTGGTGAATGAAAGGCCATCTTCAGCTTGCAGCTCTTTTAGTGAGATTTATCTTGAAACTTGTGTACTGCATTTGTGGGCTGAGGCAGAGGGGACTGAGTAATTCTAGGTCTACTGTAAATTTGTGAACATAAAAAAGATGGGAAATTTGTGAACATAAAAAAGGGTGTGTTGTGCTATTGCATATAGCTGAAGCTTGATAATTAAAGCTCAGTGCAGCAGACATCCATATTTGATGGAAGAAAATGATGGAGGTAGAAGAAATTCAGGCACAAACTGGGTAGCTGATGAAGTTTCTATCATTCTTCACTCACAAAAACTAATTTGGCTGAATTTCAATGTGTGTGTGTGTTGGGTTTCTTTGGTGGTTTTTTTTTGGTGTGTTTTGTTTGTTTGTTTTTAATAGCTGTTACTTCATAGGAGCACATCTTTGTGCTTGGATTCTCTCAAGTCAGTTCAAACCAGTGTTTCAGTTTAGCTCAGTCAAGAAACACATCAGCAAATTTAAGCAAAAAGAAGTTTGCCCTCACTGAAACAGATTTGCGTACACTTGCGTGAAAGTGATAAACTGTTAACTGATAAACTCTTAAACTTCCCCACGTTTGTGGTATGGTGGAGAAATATTGTTCTGTAAAGCATACAGACATGTCTATATAAGAAAGGAGAAAGTGTTTCCACCTTCTCTTTAAACCAGCCAAAGAACACATATTTGAGAGCTGTAACAAAGAATGCCTACTTGTGTTTCTTTCCTGAAAAAGTTTGATGCAAGCGATTTAAAATGGTGAATTTTTTGTGCCCTAAGCTTGTTACCATTATGCAAAATTGGTCAAATTTCACGTAATGAATCCCTTGATGGCTGGGGCAGTGAAGCTCCCATATGAGAGCTGCTTCTGAGCTTGAGGAGCAGGTGTAAGAGATGGCTTCCGGTGCTGGGGCTCAGGTAGGAACTGCTCAAACTGACGCTGGAAACAGGAATCTGTCTTGAAGGACACAGCTACCAAGGGAAGAACTTTATACAGACCTTGCGCTTTTAATCTGACTGGCCCAGTTGCTGTGACTGCTTTGGTTAATGTGTTGTGGTTTGTTTCTTTATTGCTCTGTGTTGGGATGTGTGCCCTCTCTATGCGTTCCCTGACTTCTTGAGTTGTTTTAGCTGTGTACAGTTGTGGTAAAGACTTATTCAGAGGCAGATAGGTTACTGAGATGCTTGCAACTGTATTTGCCATATAATTTCAAGATATGTATCCTTTCTAATAATCTTGCAGTAGATTAAACATTAGATAAAATAAAAGTAAGGGAAGAGAATAAAGTCAAATCAAGTCTCTAGCAGAAAAGTTAGAGCCTCAAACAGGTTTTGCTAATTATCACATCTGTTCCAGAACTTCAAACATTTCTCTGTCCTGAAAGGTAACAATATTCATATACATGCCAGAAAACTGAATGATACATGATTAAAATGTGGTTTTATTGTAGTCTCCTGAATACTGCACAAACATTTCAAGCAAGAAGTAAAGTAACATAAATGAATCTGAATCTTTCTGTACCTCCAAATTTAGGGCAATGATGTCCCAGTAGTGTGGCAGACATTTCGAAGGCATATATTCACATGCTCGCTGTCAGTTGTGACCCAGGTGAATCTGCGTATTTCTCTCTAGCTCATCAAGACATAAAGGAACTTTTCAAAAACACATCTTCCTAATTCTTGAATATGTTGTTGCAGTAGTATGAATAAAGGAAGAGGAATACTTCTTTCATTACAGGTGTGTGGGGTTTATTTGTTTGTTTATTTATGGGCAAGAGTATCTGGACAAATTGACTTTTCCAGATATTATTAATCATGTATCTTTATGTAGAATATGGTTACATGTTTTTGATCAGTGGTTCAAAAATTTTAAAAATATGTTTTCGATACTAGTGTTAGACCAAGTATAAGTATTAAGAAGGAGGAGGGGAATGAGCAAGGAAAAAATAGTAAAAATGCAAATTAATTTTTGTAATTTATCAGAAATATTTTGAAACAGCAATAAAGTGGTATGAAAGAGAAGGAGCGAGCAAGATAGCAGTACTGTGAGTTAGGGAAGAAAATGAAGCATTCAAGATGTGGTGAGTTATGTTGGCTGTTTCAGAAGAACATTGTTCAGATGCCCAAGTTGCCGCTTTAATTGTTGGGAATAAATTCTTACATGCAAAAAAAACCCAAATGATGCAAACTGAAATAACAAGGATCAGTAGAGGAAATGTCAGGAGTTTAAATCTATAAAGAATTTTCAAAATACAATTTTGGCATGACTTTCCTGCAAAGAGGATATTGTTGAAGACAACAGTATGCTGAATGAGAGATTACGTTCACGAAGCAGTGGGACAGAAAATGCTTGCTGAGATCTAGACTTGTGAAATAAAGTATCATGAATAGCATCCGCCAAGACAGAGCACTTCAACTAGTAGTGTAATCACTCTGAACATTGACTTAACAGTAGCAGTCAGTGTGGGTGTTGAAATTCTGATGGATAACTAACAGTATTTCAGCTATAGTTATTGCCTGTACTTCTTCAGGCTCAGGCACACACTGTTTTGGTTGTTTGGGTTTTTTTACTCTTACACTGCAACAGTAGTTAGAAAGCAACTGGAAATACTCAGGATAGTTGAGAAATACAGAGAAACTTCGTTTACTCCTCAGTGGTACAGATAACATCCTCTGTGTAATCTGTATATCTGTGCTGCAGGGAAAATTAGCTCAGTTGTACTGGCACTAGTGTGTCGGGCAGGTACAGTGAATACTGACAGAATTGATTCTTGGAGGCAGCCGGTGACTTGCTGCTTCATCTGAAATTTAAGTAAGTCACGGCAAGGGAAATGATGAGCATGTAGTTCTGTATAACAGAGCCTCTGATGAGATACAGGATACTGGAGGACAGCTTCACGATAGCATGTGCAGTATTGTTTTACTGAACTAAAAATGGTGAAAGAAATAAATCAGTAGAGTTCCACAAAGTCAGCTTTCACAGCAAGTATTTTTTTCTTAAAATTTATATATAGGATTTTAAACTATATTGTTTAGATGATAGTTACAGACTTAATTGGTAGAAGATACTCACAAGAAAACAGAAGACTTCTAATTTGACTATGTTTTGTCTGATCAGGCTTGTTCCCAGTATTTGGGGATGGGGAGTTCCAGGTAGTTTTCGGTAATTCAGTGAATAATGTTTCAAATGCCTCCATGATGGGATGTACCTTTCGTTGGCTAGAAATCCAATCTAGTTTTCAAGAATTTTTAAGATACTTTACATGTAAGAAAACCTATGCAACATTTTCTGATGATTGTTGTGTGGCAAAAGTGATGACGTGTAAGGTTTAAAGCCAGACTCTGAGTAACAAACTAATTTGTCTCAGTTGAAAAAGGCAGGGAAGAAGTCACACTCTTCCTTTTTTCGCTTTAAAGTAAGAAGTCATCTGTCATTAGATAATATTGAAAATACCATAATTGGGTTACCAAGGGGGCACCCTTCATGAACTAACCATATTGCTTGATATTGAATATTTAATGAGTTCAAGGAATTCTAAGCAGAAAGGAAATCTTTCTTGAATTAATTAGATATTATTAGAAAATACCCACAAAAAAAAATTACTATAGTATTATACCTACAGAAAATGACTGGAATAATTGTGAGGATTGCAGAGGCTTCGCTATGAAGGAGACTAGCTTAGTGTAGAGACTTTCAGCTGACTATGGAACAAAGAAAACCAGCTAGAAGATTTTACAGTTGAGGCAAATCACAGGGTTAAAATGTGAGAAGCATGCAATAAGGTTTTCTGAGTGAAATGAACCATTATAGCCTATTTCTGGTTTTTCTGTTTTCAAATTTTAGGGTATGATATATCTTTTTGTGCTCATCTACTATAAGTAGTAATGCTGATATGGATACAGTGAAGCATTAACTACTGAAAGTAGTTTTTTATCTTTAAAGAATGTGCAGTTCTTATGTACCCCCTTTTTATGGAATCTATGTGATCACAATACCAGCTCAAGTATGATTACTGAATTAGACATGTACTGTTACAGGTTTGTCTGAGAAATGATGACTGATCTCTCCCACTTGTGTTTTGAGGTGTCTCTAAGTTTCTTTTGCTTTTATACTGAGATAATAGTGGGAACCTTTAACAGAGGCTATTTTCTGATTCTTTTTTTCCTATATTTATATGTAACCTGGCAATGCAACTGGAACTAAAGGGCAGAGATGCAGTTCATCCTGCAGTCCTCCTTCAGCAACTCATTCCAGAACTTTGTCAAACCAGCACAGTTCTTCTGTATCAACCTAGAGAAGAAGAATTCAATTATATTGCTAATATCTATGTTTGCAGCCAATTTCAGGCAATTACTTTGGAGGCCCACAATTAGAAAAAAGTGAATAGTCAACACAGTGGCTGTAGGAAGCTTTGATTTTTCTGTTTGTTTTTTTTTTTTTAATTGGCCACACTTTCTGTCTACCCACATGGATCTTTCTGAGAAGTCTTTTCTTCAGGGTAACTTCAACAGGTTGATGAGCTGCCTTAATTTGGAAGATGGGGAAGTAGGAACTGTTAAATAAAGCTTAAATTCAAAGAGACACTATTGTCACAGAAATCTTACACCTTCCATTTTTTCCAGAGAACCTACACAATATTTCTGAAGTAGTCAGGATGACAAAAGTCTTTAGACATATACTACAATGTGTAAAGACTATAAGTTTGAACTTTTACATATTGTCAGTTGCCTAAATAATATGACATAAGGTTCTACTTAGCTGTTTGTGATTTACATCCTTGGTTCCATCTGTGATGGGTTGTTAGGCTTTTCTTTCAGCAAACAACACATTTTAGAGTAGCTCTGTACTCATTTGAAAAGAAAGATTCTAATAGAGAAAGGAAGCAACTGACAAACTACTCTTTCTTATAGGTCAAATAGAATTATATTTTGTCTTGGATGTGTCAGACAAAACTTTTTGAGCTGAAATTTTTTTTTTTTTTGGTTTTCATTTTTTTCAGATCAGGACAAGTTGTTCTGTTTGACAAGGACTTTAAGAAGGCAGCTGTTTGGTGCACAAAATGCTGGTGTTTGATTTGTAAACGCTACAAAAATTGTTTGTTTTTTTGTTTTGTTTCATTTCTAGCTAGTATGGAGCAGTTTGGGTTTGGAGTGGCAATTCGGTCAACATTCCACTTGAGACAGGACCTGGTGCTGATATGCAACTTAAACTTTAGATCCTGCTTTAGATTCCTAACAGCCAAACTATAGAAGACTCGTTTGTAGGCCAGGCTTGTAAGAACATGTGACTGGTTGAATCAAGCTAGAGGACCATATAGCATTCTTCTGTCTCCAGCAGTGAACAGAGTAGTACGAGGATTTATGGCACAACCCCTAAAATCTGTGTCTTTTAATTTCATGGGCTTCTGGAGCCAGATGTGGGGTTTTACATGCTTACTTACTCTCATTGGATAGTTATTCCATGAACTTGCCCAGTCTCCAGTGTAACATTTAGCTTTCAGTTATGTTTTTGGCAAGGAGTGCGGGTTTATCACCTCTTGCAAGCAAACCACTTATTTTGTTTCAGACCTGCCTCCTACTAATTCATTTTGATAACTAAGAGCTCACACATTATACAGTGATACTCAACTGCTCTCTCTGTGCCACCGATGACTATGTAGACTTTGTAGTTGTGGCTTTTAAATGCCTGAGTAAGTTAATGCATGATTTTGTTATTGCTGTTGCTCTTTGAATTCTTCCCCCCCCCCCCCCCTTTTTTTTTTCCTTGGTATCATTTTAGATGAGGTGGTCAGAACCTAGCACAGTATTCGAGATGCAGACAAATTGAGTTTATACTGTGGTCTAATGGTGACCTCTGTTTTGTTCTGTGGCTTTCCTAATAATCATTAGCATTCCATTAGCTTCGTGCAAAAAACCCACAGAGTAGTGGCTGGATTTTCATAGCGTTATCTAGCATTACACCAGAGCCTCACTCCTGAATGGTGATAGTCAACTTAGCCTCCACAAATGTAAAAATGAAGTTAGGATTTTTGACATGTGTATTGCATAAGTTGTACTGAATTTCCTATACCACTTTATTGCAAGTCGTAAAGTCTCATTAAGATCATCTGAAATTCTTCACATTTGCTCACTGTACTTCCTATTCAAAATACTTTTCTTTTGGTAGGTACTTGTTAATTTAATATGCATCATAGTAGGAGCCTGAGCTGTATTTTATGAACTTTACTAACACAGATAAATGAAATATCTTATACAGCAAGGAGCAGCCGCTACTAAATGTAGCAGAAGCCCTCATATAATCATGTGCATTGATAAGAATGCTTTCTGTAGTCTAGGGACTGAGATTCTAATTTTATCTCTGTTGTGCCTTTAGGTTTTTGGATAAAGTTAAAAAAAATAAGAATTTATCTTCATTTTTAAATTTCATAATACGTTGTCGTATGAATTGTGAAAGGTAAATGTGGAAGGACACTGTGTTTTATTTTCCTGCACCTGCTTCTTTGTGGGGCTGGCTTTTTACCTGATCTGAATGTTTAAACAGTACTAGGATTCCTGAAAGATGCCACATTGCTTTACTGTAAAGAAACCCAGCTGTATTTGAGCTGTATGTTCAAGAGAGAAAGCAATTGGACTGAAGCGGGGTTGTGTAACATATGCTTTAATATTTGGAATCAAGTTAGGTGATAGCAAGGTAGCTTAGCACAATGAGTTGCTTGGATATGGGTGAAAGATAGGCCTGTTATTCGCTGGTGAAGTGGCAAATGGGGAACAGAATATAGAAGGAAGCAAACTCCTAGGATTGAACCAAGAAGATTAATTGGGAGTGATAAGCTTTATGAGGAGAGGCAGGTGCAAAAGAGGTCTTGAACTGCTTGAAGAGTCTGGAAGGGAATCCAGAATTCCTGAGCCTCAGACTTCATTAATGTTGGCAAGTAGCCATGAAATCCACTAACAGGAAATGTGTGCTCTGTTTCTCTCTCTTGCTGGCTCACACAGCTGTTGTAGGTTACAATCTTGTACCAGTTAGGAATGCCAGAATCCATGCTACTTCTTCAATTTTAATTTGCCCTGCATTCTCCCTGTGAGTATGTATTATAATTGTCTTTAATTACGTGTTCACACACTGTCTGTCACTGGATTCTTACTCAATGCATAGGATGGATGTTGTTTGGTGAATGAATGAGAGTTGTACAGATAATTAAACTGTTATCTCTACAGTTTCTGCTGTAACTTGGTGAAGAAATTGAAAGTCATGTAGTGAGGGAAACAGATAAATGAAAAAGAAAAATTATGGTCTTCCAATGGAAGCCATTCTAGAGTACTGAAGAATACTGCTCTCATGGCTTCTAGCTTTGAAGTTGTTTAAACCACTTTTTCTCTGTTTACCCAAAGCATTGTTCATAAAAATGGCTATAATAGGCAGCCCCTGCCATGACAGGTGTCTTGGAGTAGACTGTCAGACACCAGCACAATAAGGGGGAAGGATGACTTAAGTTAGCTTGCTGGAAATCTGAAGGAAAGAAAATTCTTAGAATTCATAGCTACAGACAGCGCTGTGTTGTGCCAGGGATCACAGTCTTAAGCTGTGTGACACTGAAGAATCAATATCCTATTTCACAAAGGAAGAAGGCTTAAGAGATTTCAAAACCAGAGTTGTGTTACTACTTTTTTTTTTCCTTTTCTCCCATAAATTTGGAGGAAGTCTAACTTTTCTCCAGTTCTCAGGAAAGCGCTCAGGAAAGTGTTGTTCTAGGCTGATCTATCTCACTCTCCTTGAGCTTGTTTTCTGTATAAATCCAGTGGAAGGAAATGGAAAATAAATCTTAAACTTATATCACCATCTGATTAAGGCTGTATTCACTGGGTAATTTATTTAACAGTAGAGGCTTTTTCATGGTTGTGTAGTATTTGACAAGAAATAAGCGTGTCTACCAGAGAAGGGCATGAAAGGAAGATGGATGATAGAATTGACTAGTCTTGTCAGTGTTAGCAGGCTTAGGTCTGAACAGCTCAGCATTTGCATGATATAAGCAGTTATATTCATGTAAAGAAAGTAGATGCCTTAAAATCCCTTTCACGTTTAGTAGTAGTTGTGCTTTTCTGGCAAAATGTTTGGTTTAGAAACCCAAAAGGCTAGCTTGAACCATTCCTTGGCTCTGCTGCTGGAGCCAAAACACTGAAGAGCCCAGGTTCGTGGACCCAATTACACTGGAGCTTTCCAGCTATAAGACAAAGGTTGTCCTGACGTAAAGTAATGCCCGTGCTAAATGAGGACAAAATCCCTTTCCTTATAATCCATATCTGATAGCAGCTGAATTGAACCTAGCTGTGACTTGACTGATAGCCTAGTTTGAGAAGAAACGTAAAGAGTGGACAGTAAACTTCACATTTTGTGAAGTGGTATGTGCTTAAACCAGTTAGTGTGTCCTGTGTTGTGGGTGTTGGTGCTTGGTGTGTGTGTGTGTGTGTTTTGTTTTTTTAATATTTTGGTTTTTTAATCAGTGTGTGGTAAAGTATCATGTTAACTAACCAGGTTGTTAGGTCTCTCTGAACTCACGTTCACAAAATATTTTGTCTAGCTACTTTTTTTTGATCACCAAATGTGTTTAGAGATGCTAGCGTATTTGCACTCAAACAGAACAAACATTCAGAATTCATAACTAAAAAAAATATTTAAAATACAATCCAAAAAGAGATTTGCCATGAACATAGAAAATAATGTTATTTCAAGTGTATGTGTGGGGAATAATTGGTCATTGTGAGGTTATAGAAATCTCAGTGGGTAACTGAAAATGTATCCTTTAATATTAACTGTGGTGTTTATTTTCCCCATTTCTAAAGAGAGATATAACAATATTTACCTAATAGATTTTTTTAATAAAAATGTATTAGTGTTTCTAGAATGCTGAGATACTACATTCATGAAGAAGGTGGGGAAACACATAAGTGTTCAATTCAGAGACAGATACAGCTGTTTTTCAATAAATAAAGCATAAGAAACACATATTTAAGGATAAGGATAATTCAAAAGTGCTAGTGAATGTTTTTTATGAAATAAACGTTAAAGATTTTTCGGTATGGTAGTGTTCTGTTTTTAATGTCATATGTAACAAATGTGAGTGTAAGCCTTGTTAAGAGCTGTTTCTGTAAATTGGGGCTTAAAAAGTAGAATTTTGACTATGGGTAGTTAGGTTTGGTTATATGCTGTTATTAGAAAAGGAACAGTAGCAGAATGTTTTACATCTTTTTAATGTTACTGTATTGTTTTCCTTTTTGTCATAATTAAGAGCAAAAGTAACTAATACCCATTTTCCCGCTTCCCTTGTGAAAAAAAGAAACTCTGGTTGTTTTTTTGGTTTGTGTCTTTTGTTCGTTGTTGATTGTTTGTTTGTTTTTGTGTTTGTTTTTGTTTGTTTGTTTTTTGCTTGCAAATTTTCATTTAAATTATTTTCTTTATATAAAATTCTAAATTGTTTTTACAGAGCTGTGTGACACAATCTTTTTTCAGAATCACCATGTTCTTGATCATTGACTTCCATTTTTTCCTACTTCTTACTGCACTCATGTTTTTCTAGAAATTCAGCTTCTGAAAAAATCTCAGGTTTCCTGAAAGATTTTATTACCAGGTAGACAATAGCAGATTAATAACAAAGGAAATAAAAAGGAATATGGATTTTAAAATGTTTACACTAACTCTTATTGCTCAATTATTAAGGTGTTTAGAATTCTTGAGGATGACCTTTAGCTGAGTTGTTAACCAGTTCCTATTCAGTTTTCTTCCAATTAGCTATGGAGCACTTATAACCTGATATTTTGGAGTGTGAAAATCAAACATAACCTTTCACCTTTTTTTTAAGATTTTTTTTTTATCATTAATGATTTCTGTCTTTTTTGAGTTGCCTTCTGAAATCAAAGTGCTAATGCTGTTGTGTAGAGATGAATGAATTTCAAGAAAGTTAGTGTTAACCTGATCTTCATTAAAAGTTTGGGGAAAATGAAGAGAGTAAAAGGAGAGACTATGGTGTTTTGCTAAACGAAGTGGATTCTTGAGAAAGAGCTGTAGTTTTGCTTAGGATTTCCCCCCCCTTTTTTTTTTTTCCTCACCAAACAGTAGTATGTTTACATGCTCTGTCAAATATGTGCACAGCAAATATGACTGCCCTCAGACTTTCTGTGCCTTTGCAAAAAAAATTGTCTATGTCTGTATAAGAGTGACTTCTCGAGGATTTATTGTATTTTACCTTTTTTTTAGCACAGTTAGTCCAGCTATGCTCAAGTAACTAGAAGATCTGGACAAAATAATGACATCATGTACGTGCAGATCACCTGTGATGCCTTTGAAGCTGGTGTCAGACATCTGCATCCTCATTAACACAACAGTCTCTGATGCAGTTCCTGGGGAGGTAAAAAGGGATGTATGTAGCTTTCCTCAGTGACATATATATTGTAGGCTCTGCTTTTCATTTTAATTTTTCTGCAGAGCTCTCCCAGAGAAAAAATGCTTCACATTTTATAGCTGTCAAAGGACTCCTCATTTAAAGATGTACTGATCTTACACACCTTAGCTTTTTATAAGGTTTGTTATCCATTCTTTATGTTAAGCTCAAAATCATGTGATGTCCTCCCTTGACCCATCACATCTTTTCCAGGGTGAAAAGTCAGAGTCTGTATTGTTACTTCTTTGCAGAAATAATTTGGAATTTTGTTCTTGTTATTTTGAAAGTGTTCAGCTACTAGAAGAACAAACATGGAAGATGGATATTTGGCTTGTTCAGCTGTGGAGTATGAGTAGGGGAAAAAAGAAATTTAAAACTTTCCAAGGCCTTTTTGCTCCAGCTGAAATCAACCGTTATAATAATACATTTGCCATTCTTTTTCCTTCCAGACATCTAATTCAAGATATAACTGTGGCTTCTAATCTAAACTGTATCCGCTGTGAACCACAAATCCTAATGTAATGATAAGGCCGGATCTTAAGGTTTTGATTTGATCATAATAACAGGCTGTAACTATCCATAGAAATAAGGCTGTAATTTTTGACCTGAAACTTAGTTGTAACCTTTTTGCAGTACCCTCTGTGAAAGACTGAGAGACCCTCACAGTACATTTGCCTTCCTTTGCCAAAGGCTTCTGAGACCAGGAAGTGTCATGGAGAGCACTACACAGGAGAAAACATCTAACAACCAGTCAAGTCCAGAACTATTGGTATTCCACCTAAGAAAAAGGCTACTATGCTTAAATGCACGATAGCATTTTCATTTGTGGTATCTTAAGAGCAATTAGAGCACAACAATTGGAACTGAAGTGCTTTGTGATTCTGAAAGATAAACATTGAGACCACACTGCTTTTTCTTTTGAATAGTAAGTAAACAGAAGTGAGGTCAAGGCAGCAAAGATGTTATCACATTTTGCACTTTGAAAGATCAGTGTAGTTACTGAGGTTGGTGGGGGTTTTTGTTTGTTTTTTGGTTTTCTTTTTAAAGTGCTAAGATTAGATTTAAGGAACAGATTTCTAAAACCTTTCTTAATCTCTGCACCACAGTAGTTGTCATATCACTTTCAATTTCATAGTTTGTATTAGGACTAACAAACAATAAAAACAAATCAATTCCAATTTCAAGGTTTGGAAGACTTCTGAACTGTTAAAAATGTGAATAAATGTTTCAGCCTAGCAAGAAAGAAATAACTTACGAGTTTCCATACAGACTTCAAGTTTCTCAGTGTCCTGTATTGTATTAATATCCTAGTGTCTAAAAGTAAGTATTTGAGAGGAAGGTTAAATGTTCAGCAGATCCTTATATCCATGCAGCGTGTATAGAACTATCCGTATATCTTTCCTCAGCCACTTTTTTTCTTTTAAGTATCAGTGTAAAGATTGATTCTGGAAAGATTTATGTACAAGACAAAATCCATAGAGCATTAAACTAAACTTTGAGGCAGACTGGCAATTTTCAGTAATCAATCTGCTTTTAAAAATCAAACTGTAACATTTCTTCTATTAACATTCTTTGTTTTGTTAGATTTTTGTTGTGACCTTTATGTTCTAAAATAATTTTAATGTTCAAAATTATTTTAGTGAATCTGCAATTGAGCAAGTCAAATTTATCTCTTGTTGTGCAAATCAATTATAATGAATTACAGTCATTCAGAACCTAAAGACTGTAATAACTCTGACAGAATTATGGGCAAACTAATGGGTCGTTTATTATCTGATAACTTTGCTTTCATTGAAAATGGATGTATACTCAGCTATTTTTCCTTTCTAATTCAAGAATGGCTGTTAAACTAAAAAACTTGAAAGATAGCCTGCTATATTTTTCTAATACAGTTCTACCTCATACCATGTTAACAAATATGTGTATTAGATTGGAATAATATTTTTACCAGTAACAGAGCTGAACCAAGTTAATTTTTATCTCAGTGGAGCGCTTGTTAACACTTTATAGTTTTCTGTTCAGACAAGCATACATCATATGGATAATATTACCTGGAGGTAAAAATCATCCAGTATTACTGTTGCCAAAAAGAGTACCTGTATCAAACAAGATTGTCACCATTTGAAGTTGTCTTCCTTACCAGAAAGCAGAATGTGTTTTTGTTTAGTGCTTTCTTTGTAGGGTATATGTGTGGAGGTAGTAACCCACCAACAATAAAGCAGGCATCATGGAGATATTAGATGAATGGTTATTCTCCTAAGATTTGACAAATAAAACTATCATTGCGTATGCAGACTCTCTTCTACTCTTAGAACTGTAGCATGTGTTAATGTGAATATACATTTTTTTTCCTTGTCTTATTTTTGTGTGACAAGTAAAACAACCTATAGCAGAATGTCACATGAATACAGAGCCTGTATATCAGTCTGCATTTTTTTTTTAAATTTTTTTTTTCATTAGCACAGTTAGCTGTTAATGATTTTTTGGAGAAAATATATCAAGAGAATTAGAAATAAGAGGTTAGTTGCTACTAATACTGAATAATTATTAGTTTATCTTTCATTAAGGCATCATAAATACAATGTGTTCCAGATCACTTTTTGAAATAAAGCCTTCCTTATGAAGGAGAAAAAAAATCAAATGGACTAATAGTTTCAAATTTGGAAAACTCAATCTCTAAATGAATATGAAACACCAGGACTATCTACGGTTTAATTATTTTCTGCTGATGAATATGTACTTGCAATGGCTTGCTGGTTAAATTTTACACTGGAAATTATTTTGACTGCGACATTTAGATAACCCTTCCTGCAACTGATTCGTTACAATGATGAAGCAATACTTTAGTCATCATTTAGTCATTTCAGTAATTATGGAGAATATAGAAGAACAGAAATTTAAGGCCAAATACTTTTTTTTTTCCTCTCATTTGAACCCAATAAAAACATTGGTCTTTCTGTAATGGGCATCTTCATTTACCCTGTTTTCCATTATTTAGGGATTAGTTATTTGTGGGAAAGGTGTTTGTTTTTACGACATTATATTTGTAGGTGTTTTTGTGTAGCTATGTGCCCTAGGTGCGTGCTTTGTTCTAATGTAAAACATTATGATTTAAATGGAATTATTTTAAAATATTGGATATGTGAAGGTATTTTTCATAGTTTTTCTCCTAGTCCTACAATTTTCTTTTCTAACTGTAGTCTCAAGAGTACGATTTTTGCCAGCCCTAACCCTTTCTTGTAGACTCAGTTTTAAAAGATGTTATTCATTAGTTAGTTGGTCATAGAGACACTAGAATTTTTCTTTTTTTGTGTGTGGTTTTTTTTGGTGGCTTTTTTTTTGTTTGTTTTCTTTTGCTTGGTTTTTTTGTTTTGTTTTGTTTTGATACTCATTTTAACTTAGAATCATAGAATGATGTGGGTTGGAAGGGACTTTTAGAGGTCATCTAGTCCAAGCGCCTCTGCAATAAGCAGGGATGTCTTCAATTAGATCAGGTTGCTTTTCAGTCTCTTGATTATCCTTTATTTAAAGGAGCTTTGCAAAAACAAAGGAGAAAATGATAGACCTTCAATAGTTTGATGGCTTCCCAGTCCTGTAGTTGGCTTCCAAGCACAAAGATTTTGTGAATATATTGAGTATACTTTTGGCACTGCTACTTCTCCAGGATTTAAATTGTTGTTTTCTTCTAAAGCTGGTGTAGTTGATTTAGCCAGCTGCTAAATGAATCCTCATCTGGTTTTCAAAAACTGTGGAAGAATCTGACTATAGTAGACAAACAACAGTAACTCAGCCCTGAATGCAGAGAGGAAGATGAAGTAAAACTGCACATAATCCTTGACTGTGGAATAACATCTTCGTTTTTAAGTAAATGGAGATGAGTGAAAACATTCTTGAACTTGCTGACTGTGTAGATTAGAACTGCTTTTGGGCAAAATGGTGTCCTCACTCTGTATGGAATCTGTTTTCACATATTGACTTGACCAAGGTTAAAGAGTATACATGTAGTAATCTGAAGGGAAACAATGTATAAATGCAGTTAATGACTTGTTTCTTTCAAACCAGTCAAAATAGTTCGTGGATTTCTGTAAGCTCGGTCAGCCATCTGACTAGGTTTATCTTTGGTAAATATTGTCTTATCCACCTCTCATAGTGACAGCATCCCCATATACTGAAAATACCTGATAACCCGTTTTATTGTAGAACCCTGTAATCGTAGGCCTGTAAAACAACACAAATTGAAGTATGAGTCTTCTACTAGAATAGTTCAATCCCTGTGTGACTTAAGAAAAATATGCATACAACCCTGCCTATCTTAGTCATCTTCATGTCAAACTGGTGTATGAACCTTGTGCCTCTTACTTCCCGTCTATAAGTCTATGTTTATGCTAACAGTAAGCTTCCCATATGCCTGTACTGAATCATATAAAGTTGGAAATGGGTATATCAAAAATTGGTGGCAAAGCATAGTGTTCCTTATTTGAAACTTCTAGCAATATTACAAAAGTTGCTTTGACACTTCAGAGCAAGAAGCCTGCGGAAAATTGCAATCAATTAATTTTGTGTCAGGAGTCACAAAATGTGGGAGATTTCTTTATTTCTCTGACATTTCTCTTTGTGCCTGTGATGGTTTTTTATTTGTTTGTGGGTTTTTTTGTTTGTTGTTTTTTGTTTGCTTGTTTTTATTATTTTTTAATGCACTGGTATGCATCTGAGTCACTGCAAACTGACGTGTGAGATTTCTTCTTTTTCCCACTCTGCTGATATCTATCCATGTTTTTTTGTATGCTTGTCTGCAGTTGTATTTGAATTATTGTCAAATCCATGCAGTCTTGTGGTACTCTGATGGAATGTTTCATGTCTTTCCGACTTAAAATTCTTTGAGTATTTGTATAAATCGTTGAAAATGACTGAGGGTCATTTTCTATTTAGAACTTAGCACATAGACCATTAACATCTTGAATCTGGTCTGATGTGTGCTTTTTTCCAATCTTAGTATCAATATTTGAAAAAGATTGTTATTTAATGGTGTCTAATGCTCAGGTGATTCACAATTTAGTTTATAATGAGGCAACTAGGATCTGTGTTGTGGTTTTTTTCTGTTTGGGGTTTTTTGTTTATTTTTTTGTTTATTTTTTGTTTTTCTTTCTGTTTCCATTCTTGAGCAGTTCTTTTAATTTGCTGAGTAAAATACTTTAATGTAGGATTTCTGGTTACTGATATTTATTTTTAATGATATTTGAGATTAATTTTAGTTTTCCAGTACAAAAGAAACTATATACCAAGCTCAATTGCAAAATGAGTCTTCTTAAGTATCATTGGCAAATCTTTTATGTTCAAACTCAAAGGCAATAAAGCACCTGCAAAAATGAGTCCTCAAATGTTATAGCAATGTAGGCCATAAGAGAAGGGAAGCTTTGTTTTCTTTTCCACCCTTCATCTATAGGAGGAATCTAATGCTGAAGACAGATTTTTAAAAATGATTAGTAGATAAAATGAGAACAATTCTGCTGCCATAGGGACGAAGAACTAGACTGAAAATCTAACAATGTCTTAAAAAGGTCATGTCAGGTGTGAAGAAAAAATTAGGCTTGTAAAGGAAAGAAATGGCTCTTGCCAATGTGGAATCTTAGATTTTGCTGTTTAGGATTGTGCAGACTTGTCCTATCTAGTGGAAACATTGATGAAGATGCTGCATAGTTGAAAGACAGTTGAGGAATACAAAGAGATAAATGTAATACTGTAAGAATGAATTGGCTGGGAAGAAGCAAAATTATTACTAAATGTTATGGGAGGCTCTGAAAGGAGAGAAAAATAAGGTAAAGAAGGTGCAGCAAGGTAAGAAGCTTTTGTTTTGAGGGAATTTTAAGCAGAGCCAAGGATTTCTATGGATGTTACAATTGCAGATCATGCAGGGGACAAGAGAAATAGAATAACAGATTTAAATATTAAGGAATAGGATTTAAAGTATTTTTTTTTTTTTTTTTTAACTTCAATTGATTGAAAATCTATACGGAAAGTAAAATATAAGAAAATATTTGAGGGCAAGTGAAGTGCCACCAAAGATAAATTGGTTTCTACCAAAAAACCCACATCTCTGTTGTCAAGAAGTTGGAGTGGTTGAGTTTTTGTTTTCCAGTGAGTAAAGTGAGCCAATACAGGTTAAGAAAAACATTGACCAGTTTTAAAGTAGAAATCAATAGTTCTCAACCATGACTTTCTGTATTAGATAAAGCTTGCCACTCTGTAATTTCTTTTTGGTGTATCTACATGTAAGTGATGGCAGCCATGTGGTAGTGACTATTCCAGAGAAAAAAAACACAGGGTGGCATTGAAATTGTAGCAGTCTCTTATTTTGAGTGCAAGTATCCTTAAGCCGTCAAATTATGTTGGTAAAGCAAAGCTGAAAATACTTGGAAAAAAAATGTAGTCACTGTAATGGGATATTGATAGAATTAAAGTCTAAAACCAAATAACATTAAATACTGTATTGTTTATACATGAATTCCCAGAAAGTGGATGATACTTTGAATATAATTTTTTTTTCTTTTTTAATACTATAATACACTACCTACTTAACAGGCAATTAAGCACATCCTTTGATTTCATAAGTTCTGTTTTTGTGCAGTTACTTAGCCTTGTACTTTGTAAATTTCTCCCTTATCCAACAAAAGGTATAAAAGGACTTACTTGTTCCTAAAAAAAAATCTCCCTGCCCCCATTAGAAGTTGTCAGCATTCCTGTTTATAAACTGGACACTAATAAATGTGTTTTCAAATAGAACTAAGTTGGATAAGGGGGTAGTAGCCTCAAAGATGTAAGTAGAGGATGCTCCTACTGAAGGAATGGCTTCAGTGTGAATCCACACCTTCATACAAATCAGACAATCTAGATTAAGCAAATGTCCTAATAGTGCATCTCATTGGATGCCAGAGACTGTATTAAAAGGTAAGCAATTATAGGAATGCCCTAACTGTGTGGAAAAAAGCTTCAGCTGAAGTTCAGAATAAATTACTAGAGAAATAAATAGTGATGTAACTGGATATAGGAACTGTGTGTATTTTTTCATATTTTGTTATATGCATTGATTTATGTTCTCTGATACCTAGTAACAGAAGTGCCAGGGTGAACCCTTTGCAAAACTTCAGGCTCCAGTTTCAAATACAGAGCTTTAAATGGAAATACCAAATTATGTGGCCTATACATTGTTATCCAACACAAGCCAATTGTAAAAAGAAAAAAAGACTGACTAAAGTTGATACACTTAGGGGGAAAAAAAAAAGTTACAATATAGAAGTATCTAAAATCTGCCATAGAATGAATAAGTCATTGTTCTAAGTGACAGTAAATTAACAAAAAAAGTCTATCATTTAAAAAGCATGTTTTTAGGACCTTGAGTTACAGTCTCGTGTATGTAAAACTGTTTCTTTGTTATTCTTTCCTTTACTCTTCCAACTTTCTTTTGAAGTTGGGTTCCACTGAAGGATAAATGCATGGCAATAACAGTTAAAGTCCATTTCCCAAGTTAGAATGAAGTTGGTCCAAAATGTTACAAAATAGATTATATTAGACGCTGATAGCAAGAACTTCTAAAGTTGACACTGGGGCTCTCTGGGGTACAGTGGCTCAACCAGTCCTCATCCTGGAGTGTTCCTGCAGGCCATGTCCTAATCGCATGTTCTGACAGAGCGGAGTTGGCATCATACTGCTCTGGTCCTTGTCTCAGGTTACAGGAAGAAAGAGGAAACGCACTTCTGCAGGGCCAGGGTCGGAACGCACGGAGCAGTGTGACCCTTGTGGAAACAGAGCCAATACAAAGAACAGTTATATGCAGACCAAAAAATGTTAGGATTTCCAGTTATTTTCACACTTTATGCTTATCTTTGGTTTCACCTGGTGAAATGGCCAACAGGAAATTTTATTTCTCAGCTCCCCACGCTTTTTACAATTACTGTTTAGAGCTCTATGCTCTGTATCTCACTTTTCCATATTACCGAACAGAAACTGATTTGCAGTAATCTAGACATAGAGCTGATCATTCTGACCTCGAATTATGAAGTTCAGAGGGCTCCTTGCTGGCAGCACATGAATTTCAATGTCTGACTTGGTGAAGCAGGTCAGTGGAAATGCAGCTAAGCGCAGTGCCTCTAATAAATATGGCTTCAAATATGTCTTTCTGTGATGCCAAGGAAGTGAAGCTAAATAGAAATTACTTCAAATTTTTGAGAAGAACAAGAATATAAATGACCACATGGGTATAAGTATTATGCATATGCATGTGTTTTTGTTTATTTAATTGCTAAATTCATCCCAAGACTTTTATTTCAAGTTTTTGGAGGAACTGGATAAAGGATCCTACATATGCGTGTGGTTGTTTCCTTACTTCTTAATATCTTTAATTTATATCCTGCTATCTATCTATAGACATAATTAGCTAGATAAACAGTAAGTTAACTATATTCTCTAGGGAGAAAGAAGCTGAAGTATTCCAAGCTTGAAGTATGAGGTCACTTGGTCAAATGCTGGAAGACACTCCCTACAGAGGTGATCAATGCCCTAAGATTGTCAGTGTTTAAGAGACACTTGGACAATGCCCTTATTAACAAGCTTTAACTTTTGTTCAGGCAGTTGGCTTAGATGACTATTGGTAGGTCTTCTCCTACTGAAATATTCTATTCTAATTAACTTGTTATTGTCTAACTAATAGCTTGAGAGTGACAACATAATGAGCTGTGAATTATGAATTACTTTTAAAAATGGAAGAGGCTGCAGAAAACAGGCTGAAATGCCTAAAAAAATCTCAGGCTTGGTTGTTTTCCTTTGTTATCTCATCCACCATATATTGATCAGGTTGTAGTAGGCCACTGTAGTTGACTAAAAATGACAAACATAATGTCCTTAATGAATTGTTTTTCACTCAGAACTACTCACAGAATGTTAATATAACTTATGGTCACTTTTTCTTCAAGCTGTCTTTTTGCTGGAATCTAAAAATCCTTAAAATCAGGTTTTCTGGGTAACAAAAGAGAAAATGAAACAGCAAATGGTAGACTATCACTGATAGCAGATAACAATTACAAATTTTGCTTTCTACAAAGTGGAAAATAGAAATAAAACAAGTCCAAGAACACTATAAGCAAAAGTGATTTTAGGGAAGAAGTACAGAACTTAATAATAATTTTAATTATATGTATTTATCTAGTGTGCCTGTTAAGTTCCACTACAAACTACAAGTATTTTAGTAATATCTTCTGTTTAACTGTAAGCTGTTCTACTATTTAGAGGTGGCTGTTGTTCAGAAAATCCCGTTTCATAACATGGACCTAATGACATTTTTTCAGACTTCTTGCAGTGTTGTTTCTTTTTCAGAAGTTTAATTTCCTCTATTTTTGGGGAGCAAAGGAGTGAAGAAATGTTACATTTAAGATATTATTTTTATGGCTGAAAATAGTGTGACATAGTCAAACAGTGTCTTTTTAAAATTGCTTTGCTATTCTGAAGTTATTGAAAACAATATGCAGCATATCAATACTTGGTATTTCTTGTCACATGTTGAAATGAGTATTCTTTTTGTGCAATGCAATAAAAATATGAGTTGGGGCATTCTGTAAAGATAAGAAGGAAAAGTTTTTGAGCAATGATACTGCTAAGGCTTTTTTTTTCTTTTTTGTTGTATAATTTCTCTGAAGTTGGGTGAACATCGTCATTGCAAGTTCCCCATCATTGTTCTTTCATTTGGTAGGTACTGTTGTATATAAATATTGTGTAGAGCTCGCTGTGTGGATGAATCTTTACGTAAAATGTTTTAAGTTTATCATATGGTGTTAAGAGCTTCAAACTAATACTGTTTGGTCAGATCTGCTGTGAAGCAGAAACACTGATGCACCTCAGATGTGCACTTCCATGAGAGTTTGGAACACTATGCAAGCCATTGAGATCTAGATTATCCCAAAATGCTGATTTTAACATTGTAGTAAGATTGTCTTCTGATTGCCATGATAAAAGCAGCTATTGTTAGTCATCCACAAAATGTTTTCAGAGAACAGAAACATGCACATTAAAACATAGCCAACAGAGTTCATGGGTGAATGAAAACGTGAAATAGGAGTATTTTCACACCGTGTTATAGCGCACATTGTGGGAGTGATAACTCACCTTTCTTCCTGACCTCTGGATCAGGATCTGTTTGTAATGCCTAAAGTAACTCTCTTTGTTACACAGTCTATACATACATCTGGGTTAGCTTTTATATTCCATGGTTAGTATACCAAGGTTGCAAGAGTTTTCTTCCTGTCCCCTTTATGTACTTTTCTGGTGCTCTTGCAGATTCTTCTCCTCATGAGAGCTTTAATCTGCTTGATTGTTTTGTATTACAGTAGTGCCCATGTACATCTTGGTGATTTCCTCTCTTCAGATTCATTACTTAAGTGGAATTGGTTTGACTGAAAGCTGATAGCCTTGCTCCTCCTCCTTTGTAATCCTTTCATGGGGGTCCTATGCTTATAAAACAAACTATGTATTTTGTAAATTCTGTTTTGAAAGTTGTTGATGTGAAGAATTCAAACTGAACAGTTGATAATTGTGCTGGGCTTGATGTATCTAAATGGAAAGTCCATTATTTTCTTAACGAAATTTTAGTTGCCTTATAGTGACAGCTTCATACAAGACCTTATTTTGTAGTGCATAGCAAAAAGAGGTCTTTTCCCTCAAGAATAGTAGATATGATACATTGGAATGGAGAAGAACATTAATGTTTTAATACTTTTTATAGTTGAAATACTATAGCAATAAATAATTTGTGGAAAATGAATGTGATGACTATGCTTTTTTTTGTACACTAAACTTGTTTAAAGAGTCGAAACATCATTCTGTGAACATGAGAAATATTGCATTCACTTTTTTCCCCTCATCTAAATGAGTTGTTTAGAACGGGGGAAAAAAAAAAAAAGTCACCTACACAAACAGCTTTTTTTTTTTTTTTTTTTTTTTCCCCTGTAGAAAGTAGAAAAAGATTCAAGGACTCGTGTTGAAGAAGAATTGCTGCTCTAGTTGGCTACATTAAACAATTTAACTGAAAGTTGTTTTTTTCTGTAAAAAAGCTGATGGCTTCCCCTGAGAACATTTGGTTACCTGGATGAATGCCCATTCTTTGTGCTAAAGGCTGCAAAAACTGCAAATATATTTAATTATCCATTGACAGCATCTAATGACTATGTTAATATGATTAGTTAGAATTTGGAGTTTTCAGTGAGATATTAACATTTTTTGGCAAGGTCTTTGGAACACAGTGACTTGCATGCTGTAGCTACATTTCTTTTATTTGGTTTCTTTGTTTGATTTCCTTGAAAGGTCTCTGGCATACACAAATTCAGTACTATTTGATTTTTGGCAGACTCCTTTTTCACATGCATTTTTTTCCTAGTTAACAGTGTGATGTGACCTTTGCTGGATTTTCCTGCACATGGTTTTGTTGACAATGTTTGGGTTTCTCCTAGTTTGATTTTTGAATCTCAAGGATTTTGCGTAGGTAGTGATTCTCCCTGAAGTATTAGGAGAGATGTGTATTATTAGCCAACAAAGCATGTTCATCTGCAAAGTTGTGACATTTTTGCAAAGTCAGCTGCTCTGTTTTTTTTTTTTTCTTTTGACCTGTCTCTTGATCATGCTTTAAAAAGAATGTTAGTCTGGTGTAACTGTTGGGTATTGCTGTCTTTGTGAAACTCCCATTCTAGGTTTATATTTCAAGTTGTTTAATTTGATTTCATACAGACTTGCTTTTAAATTGATATGGATAGACCTAGACGATTGCTTGTAGACTACAAACCATCCACATGGAGCATAAGTCCAGTGCAGAAGCTGTGCAGGCAAGGTCAGCATAACATCAGGCTGCATTTGCTGTTCCAGAGAAGCAGGCAATTAGCAGGGGCATGATCTTTCTGTCATGTGGTTTCCAGACTAGAATTCTCTTGTAGAAACCTGGTTTGGATTGTGTTATAACCAGATATAGAATGTGCCTGAAAATACATCCTTAAGAAAGAAAATCCCCGTTTCAGAAGCGACTTAGATATTTTGGTACTTCTGTGAGTACGCTCATGTATTTTTATATGGTACATGTGATACAGGTTATTCATAATGGAGGCCTTGAGCCCAGGCATTATATTTTCTTTACTTCAAATGCTTGCTGCAGCTTTTTCACTCTGTCCTGCACTTCTGGTTGGTTTTACGTAAGAGTTAAAATATTATAGGGAAAACTTGCTCAAAATAAGGGTGTTCGAGTCTGATGCATTGTTTCCCTCCTAAATTATTGTTTTTAGCTCCAAAACAACTCTTATCATCTTATCTTACAAATACTCTTCTCTCTTCTTCAGAGACTTATTTCTTACACCCACATCACCGCTGGAAACAACTCTATGTGGCCTGTCATTAAGCTACAAGGCTTGTTGTGCTCTCAGCAACAAAAGGCAAAGCAAGTACCAGCCATGTAGGCCGTATTTTGGTAGGGTTGTCAGCTGCTGTTGTACTGCAAAACAGATCCTGTTTCAGCAGGCAGCCCTTCTGAAAGAAATGTCGTTAAAAATGAAAGTAAAATCAAGTGCTTGGAGAGAAAAAAAGAATTGAAACACTAAGCTCTATACAGTTTATGATGAGGTTGCCCTAGAGCACTGGAAGCAAGCCAAGCATAAAAAATTAAATGCTTATCTGCTTTTTGTCTTAGAGAAATATCTTAAAAGCTGGTGTGGCAGAAATGGACCGCAAAATGATCCAGTCTCACTGCTTTCTTTATAGGGTAAAGCTGCTTTCCTGAAGCTCTGTTAAATCACTTGTATCTACTACCATGCCTCATCTGAAGTTTTCAATGAGTCAAGTGTATGCAGCTTCCTCGGTTATCAACCTCCCACAAATATTCACTGTGTTCTAAAGAACAGTGTCTTCTCTAGAAAAAAACAAAAGTCTTTGTAGGTGGTGCCATACAGACCTCAGGCTGATACTATTTAGTTACAGATAAATAGTTCTAAATAGACAAAGAACTTATGATATTTCTAGGAACTTTAGGAACATCTATCAAGCCATTTTTAATAAGTGTTAGTTTATTTTTGTGGATTTAAAAAATTAATTACAACAACCAAAGCCATAAAAATCATCTAACAGTTTTGTTAAGTAGCATTAAATTAGAATATATTAATTTTATGCCCAGGTGAAAAGACTTTAAATTTCCTCTTGGTCCAAGCAAGTATAAGCAAGTTTCAGATCCTTGTGACTATGACAATCTTTTTCATAAAGAAAGAATTTGAATTCTTCTGTAGTTCTGTGCCTCTGTATGTGATAATTAATGACTATTTTCTGTAGTGCAGTCTTCAGATAGTATAAACATTATAGTTAAGTCATTTCTACCACTAAGCTGGATGTGTCAACTTGATTTTTGTCTTGGTGGGGTTTTGTTTGTTTGTTTGTTTTGGTTTGTTTTTGTTTTTTTTTTTTTTAAAGGCACAGTTAGAAGTTTATTCTTGTTTCTGTAATGAGCTGCAGTTCATGAGAAGAAAATTAGTGCAAGAGTAATTTCCCCAGCAGATAGTCCTCCTAATGCATACAAGCTGAATGAACCTTAACAGTGCATACTTTTGCATGGTTAACTACATGTTCCAGTGTTTTTTATGCATGCCGTACTCTCGTTTTAATCTGTGTCATTTGCTCAAAGAGACATAGAGAAAACGAAGTGTAAATAAGAATACTTTTAATTGTTGAACATATTCTAAGAAGTTTATTATAACACACTGCTTTAACATACTGATATTTATCCGAGAAGCATCACGTTCTTTGAAGACAAAATGGAAGAATGTTGTGGTGCTGCATTGCTCACAGAAGCATGTAAATGGTCAAAGAAAATCATAAAGATGCGTCTACGTTTTTCTGCTGTGAGATGTAGAGGGTGTCTACAGGTTGATACTTAAAAAACCTGGGGGCGAGGAGGGAAAAAGGAAGCAGGAGTGGTGGAGAGAGAATTTTCACTGACTCGCAATGTATACGGTACTAAACCAGCAGAATACGATTTGTGGTGATCTAATTATGTCTGAAAACTCCTAGGGAGCTGAGGAGGAAGGTGCACAAAACTGTAGTGAAGAGCAGCTTTAAATGGAGATTAAGGCTGGTAAATGGAAATTCTTTGTCTCCAGTTTAGAAACTTCTGTGAATATTGGATTTTATAATCCCATGAGAATTTGTAATAAAAATTAATTGGAAGAAGACGTCAGCTACTTCTTTTGGTAATAGTTGGCTATAATCTCTACATGAGCAAATGGATGTATATTGCTTCAAGCAGAGAGTACTTAGTATTGTAAAATGCCAACAACTGTGAAAATATGTAAGAATATTCCTACCTCAGTTCAGTGACTAGTGAAGAAAAAAATTATTACTGTATGAAATGTATAATAGTAGCTACTAAGATATATGCAATGCTCAGCATGGATACTAAATTGGTCACTTGCACCATAAAATTTTCTGTGCTAATCAGATTTGGACATTTTTATTTCATAAACTGGGAAAACAATCAAACAGAAACAAACCTATGTCATTTCCTATTTTCTGAAAACAGGTAGAAATCTAATGGATTTCCTTCTCTCTAGCTCTCTCTCTCTTTTTTTTTTTTTTTCCCCTTTTCCCCAACCAGATAGGCAAGGTAACCTTTTTACTTTCGTGCAGGGGTGATTTTTTTTTTTCTTTTGGTTTTATTTTTTAGTTATAAATATCATACTTGCATTTTCCCAATTCTGTCTATGCAGTCTGTTAGCTCCAGTTTGTCTCTTGTGGCCAGTCTGACACAGCTACAAGAAATGACAATGAACGAGGAGAAATAACGCTTCGTGTCTCTTTTTTTTTTTTTTATCCTGATGAAAAGTGGGCCAGGCAGTTTTAAAGTTATTTCCTAGCTGAGTTAGACTGCCCTTCCTCTCACCTGCTCCCAGCCTTTGAATTTTTTTTTTTTTTTTTTTTTTTTTTTTTATTTTTTTTTTTTTTTTTTTTTTTTTTTTTTTTTTTTTTTTTTTTTTTTTTTTTTTTTTTAATGAATGAATAGCCTTGACATTTGTTATGTTTAAGAGCTCAGTATGTTCTCTGTTTGAGTTTTTGTCTCTTTGAATAATGGAGTAATTCAGTGAATTCTTTAACTTAAATATTATAGATATTGACTAAAATTAGCAGTTATTGAAAATTATTGCTTTTTAAAATTAACAGGTACTAGTATAGTATTTTTATTTTTTTAAGTACCATCAATTAATGACAAACTATTTATTGCTTGAAGAGAACTTAGAGTCTTTTAATATTCAGATTTTGAGAGGCAGTAAAAGACCCCAGAAGCATTGTAGCAAATGTGTGAATAAACATGTGAAGAAGTTTGAATATATGCAAGTATGGTAATGCATTTTAAATTAGCTTAATTAAATTCTGTTGTTTTATGTTCATGGGAAGGATTTGTGAACATTAATTAGTTCATTTGCAAGACAGTCATATTAGCAAATTGTTTCTTTCTTTTTATAGGGTTAGATACTAAAGTAAAAATAGGTGAGGGAAACCTAAGACTGTAGCAGTACTTTAGCAGAGCTGGTGCCAAGTACTGACTTACTGTTAGATCATATCTCTATATCTTCCCTATGCTGTGTATTGTTTTGATAATGACCTCATGACTGAAAGATATTCATTTCTCTGTAAAAGAAGTTGAAAAGATAGGCTAGTTCAAATGGAGTGGAAAACATGAGCAGCGTAATTCCCTCATCCAACACACATGTTATGGAACAGGTATACTGATTTCATTAAATCAGATTAATAAACAACAGGTATAAGTTTAGGAAAAAAAAATAGGACGAGGTTGTTTCTTAGCTCAGAGCTGTAGGACATTTGCAGACTAATGAAAAGAGCATGCCTCTTGATTTCTTTCTTTCATCCTACTCTATGATCTCTTACAAGTGGGTGAGAGTTCTAGGAAAAATGAAACAGGTTACTTCATCCATTTTTGAAGGCTTATCGAAGGGTTTTAAAGGAAATATTAGTATTTGTAAACGTCTGTCGTACACTTGGCAGTGTTGCTTACTTAACTGCTTATGTAGTCTTCTATTGAGCCAGCATGAAGCGTTTGATTCAGAAGATACAGACTTAAGCTGGCCTTGAGCTACAGTCAATGTATAGGTCCAGTCTAACAGCTGAGCAAACCTTTTCAAAACCAGCTCTTGTACATTCCTGCTTTGGAAGAGTTGGCAGCGATAGAGCTTTTGGGCAGCAAACACAGAGGCTAGGAAAATTCCCTTCATTTCTCATCATCTTTATTCCTTTTTCTTTCTTTCTGGAAAGCTGTGCTCTCAGATAGATCTCCTCCCTCTCCCCATAAATACAATATTAAGTGCACAGCACAAGTATATGCAAAAGGAATATTGTGTTGCCCCTGCTTCTCTTACTCTTTGGCTTCTTTGATGTGGTTATTTCAGTCCAGAAAAATCAAGATTAGTCAAACAATACTATGCTTTCATATCAGATCTGTTTTCATTTTGGATATGATGTTCATCTTTCAACATTTCTTTAATAGTAATGCCACATTTTATTTTTCTTTAAGCCTGCTGAGAGTCTCAAATTGTTTATAAACACTAGTCAAATCATTCTCCACTGTTATTAATGTTTTACAAGTGGGCATTTTGAAACAAATGGGAGATTAAGTGACTTGCCCGAAGTGTCAAGCTAAGTACCTACTAACAACAAGCTCCTATTTTAGTCACTATGTGTCCTTTCTTCATTTAATGCATATAAATACCCATTTATCACTAGAGATGAGCTAAGAAAAGTGGGAGAAAATCCTTCATACAGAAAATGAAAGGCACACATGCATTTAAGTGCTCTCAGTGCCTTAAAGAAAGGAAAGGAAGGATGAAAAGAGACGATATATGTTGAGATAGAACTAATAGTGGGTACCATTGTTAAGCTTTTGTTTGGCTGGATTAAGAACAGCTCACACGTACAGACAGAAAGAAGCTGAATCACCTTTCTTTTCTATGTGTTGAAGTGTCAATGATAGGCTTGCTTTTTGGAGCTCAAACCTGCAAGTAGTGTGTAGAGCCAGGGATTTCCATTGCAGTCCTGGAGAAGATTGAGGTGCCCAGACACAGGAGCAGAGCAAGGCTGCACCCTGCGTGGTCACCTCACAGCTGTGGGCTGCTGCGGCCTGCGAGGCCGGCTCTGCAGGACACAGGAGGCATCACCTGGAGACCATGTGTGGAGTTTGCATGAAAATCTCTTTAGCCCCAGTGAAGCTTCAGGTCTGAGCATCAGATGGTAAGTTACTAGACTCGTATGTCCTCAAAAAGAAGACAGGACAGTGAAGTAGTGTCTGTAAATGTCTGCATATAGGTGCAAGACTGTGTAAGAACTAGGGCAGGCGATGGACTTTTAATTCTGCTTCACGAGGAGGAGTGTTGTACAAGATGTCTGAGCTTGTGTGCTGCCTGGAGCAATCTGTGTCCTCAAGCCCCTCAGCCACCAGCGGCTCTGATGGCAGCTGGCAACAAGATTGCAATGCACTAGTTTTTTACTTTTACATAAGAAGAATTCTGTGGTAGAAGGGAGCAAAACTCAGTAATAGCTTACAAACACACACTGTTGTTTCACAAGCAGTCTGCACCAGTCTGTAAACTGTTCAGGCTTGGTAAGACTTTTTTTTTTTTTTTTTTTCCCCCCCCTGGAAGCCCAGGGTGAATGAAAGTGGTGTTAACTAGTTAAGTATTAACATAAAGTATCAAGTTTTCTGTCTGCTGCACAGGCAGAAAATGGAAACGGATGGTAGCAGGTTACACGGCATCAGCAAAAACAATGCTAGTGGCCAGTTAAAAGTGAATTTGACCTGGGAGTAAGGGTGAGAAAAGAGAAGGAACAGAAATGGGAAAGGGAGAAGATAGACGGGCTTCCATGTGGTCACAGGGCTCTCAGATTGAGAGGACATGCACGTGATGGTGCCTTGCTCTGCTCTATGGCCTGGCTGTGATGAAGGTATTATTTCCCAAGTACTGAAATTTTTTTGTTCATTCTATCATTTTGGCCTTGGTAAACACCACGATGCTCTGTGGTCTGCAGGAGTTTAGAGTGGCAGACCTGGTGGTCCTTTCTGGACTTTTAATAATAAAAATATCTTACATTAAATGTAAGTGTACATAAAGTTAATTAAGGGCTATAAGTGAAATTGAAGAAAAGTGCACTGCTTATTATATGCAAGATTAAACCTTAAATGTGTATGCTTTATTTAGGTAGCTTTCTGAAACAAGGTCTATTATGGGTTTAGTGTTGCCACCTTCAATATGTGCGATAGTTCTGGATTCTTCAGAGTCACACAAGCCTTCTTAAAATAGTTATCACAAAGACATAAAAACATTCTGGTATTCATATGCTTTTGGAGAGACTCAACCCTTTCCTGTTGTAGCCTACTAGAAAATTCAGTAAATTTGCATCTAAAGCTTATACGTAGTAGTCTCAGCTCTTCCACAGACTGTTGTTAACAATTCTTATTATAAACCAGGGTTTCCTACCTTGGAATGTATCATTCACCCAAGCTGACTGACAACTTGCACAAGGTAATTTCATGTAGAATTGGGAAAAAAGCCAGGTTTCGACTTCACCATGTTTTTTTTGTAAAGTATGTTTATACTACACATTGACAGAGTGTGGCTCTCTGTTACCCTTCAGCAACTACACTGCATATCAACGTGTAGCACTGCTGCTGTTTTTGCGCTAAGGAGTTTGCCTAACTCTACTCCTTGAGTCCCTATTCACTCCTTCATGTACGTTGAATAGAGCTGTTATTCTAGGTAGCTGTAACAACTGAACCACAACTTCTTCCAGGAAGTGAGAAAAATCCTCAGTATATATTGTCTAGATTTTTTTTTTATTCTTGTTGTGTGTACATTTGGTAGCATCCTTTAATACAAATTAGTCTCTTTTTTTTGCATGCTCTGTAGGACAAGCAGGACAACAGCTTGTTTCTCTCTTCTAATTATACATGTAACAAAAATGACATGTTTGGTAAGCATCAGTGTCAACTTCCATTTTATAGCTTTAATATATACTATGTTCTATCATGTGGTGGTTTGTTTTCTGTGCTTTTTTTTTTTTTTCCTTAGGTTAAAAGAACAGTTGATATTTTACTTTCTTGGGTCCTTTAGCATGAAATATTTCAGCTATAGCCAAAATAAATTCACAGAACTTTGTAAGATGGCAAAGTTGTTGTTTCATGTACTTAATTAAGGATGGGAAAACAAAAGATAATAATAGAGCATTTAGCCACAGAGATCTAAGAGGGTTGCCACAGATCAAAGAACAGATTGTAAAATGTGGATGCTGCTGAGAGAGAGGTTCAGATAATCTAGAGAATGTAGTCAAAGGTGGCATGCAGATGACAGGAAAGCAGATGACTGGGAGGCAGATTTAGGATGGCACAAAAGGAATTTGCTATTTCTCCTGGTTTGTTTCTGACACAATGACTTGGAAAGAAATTACTCTTCCATAGGAAATTCTGCTATTTACTTTTCATTCAAATTCAGGACAAAAGCTCTGTTTAACATAGAAATAACACCCTAGTAACTTGATTTTTGGTTTTGATGCATTGAAGGCTTCTTGCCTAACTGATGTTTAATCATTTGTATTTGATTTTGAAAAATCAAAACATTATAGATTGAAATACAACAAAAGTCAAATAGAAAAATATGGAAGTAAAGTTTTAGCAAAATGGAAAAATCTTAGTGAAGTGTTTCAAAACTGAGCAAGACAGAAAAGGTTTTCAAACTGTTCTGTACAAAATCAATTTTGATAAAAATACAGTTTTGATGAAAACTGCATGTATTTTTTATCCTTTTGAAGTCCTGCAGGCTATATCACACAGAGATGAAAATAAGGTAGTTGAAACTATTACTAGGCAAGATTAGCTAGAAAATAGTTGTAAAGGTGGTAGACTGAGGTGGCATTCTGTTTCTGCTACATTTCTATGTTGCTGCTGAGCAGCATACTACCTACTTTAAAAGGTACAGCAGTTCTTGTATGGCTCATAATACAAGTTGGCTCCACACTTTTAAGGACCTGACTTACAACTTTTAACTGTAAGATTCTTATCACAGCAAGAGATTCAGTGGGTGACAATCAGGCTGCTCGTGTAGAAGTCCACAAACTTACAGTCTGTATTTATATTTGTCTAAAATTACTCAAGGTGAGTGTTGTTGTTTGGGTTTTGGTTGTTGTTGTGTTTTTGTTTTGGTTTTGTTTTGTTTTGTTTTTTTCCTAAGCAGCTTTTTAAGGGATTAATATAAGGAGATCTCCTGCAAAGCCAACTGGAGAAATTAGACAGAAAGAGTCAATTCTATGTTTGTGTACTTGCTTTTGCATAGAGTTGTGCTGTCAACAAAAGCAGTAAAACAGATTTTCCAAATCTGTATAATCTCAGAGAAATGCACAAAAAATCATACAATGCTGGTTATAAACTTAATGAAATAGGTGTAATATGCAAACAGTAGAAGCGATTTTTGTATACTTGCTGTGATGCTTACAAAATCCGGGCCAGACCAAAAAGCCCTACCTCTTGTTTAAAAAAACCCAAAAAAAACAAAAAAAAAAAAA
>VWYH01008943.1:0-23053 GCA_013399365.1 Pampusana beccarii | reverse complement strand
CAAAAAAAACCAACCAACCCAAACACTAGACGATATCATTAGATGTCATTGAAGAAAAATGCTTCAGAAGTTTTCATAAAATGCATAACTTTAAGTAGAATTTTAGAATAGATTTTATTTTCCTGTACATATCTTTCTGTTATTATTTGCCAAGATTACTAATGTAATACATTGAAGTGAAATAAGCCATCAGGTAACACTCTGAATGAATACTAAGTTCATCTCTCCATTCCTGTGAGGTTTCATTAGTGTTTCTGTGCTTGAATTTTACATTATAAATTGACTGTTGTTATAACTTGTAATTTAAGGGTAAGATGTCTGCTTATATATAATCAGTAATGATTTCAGATAACCTATGTAACAGGAATCAAATACAAATGCATGGCAGTGGAAGTGCCCACAAATGCTGGTTTCCCCATGTCTTTGTTCTAGGTATAGGTATTCTTGTGTAGTCAAATGAACAATAGCTTCAGAGAATGTTAACTAACTGCTGGTGTAACTGTATGCTTCCTACTCTTACTATCTTAACCTTAAATAGGTTAAGACAGAGGCTTTTTTCCTCTAATTTGAGAGTATGTGTCAGTTGTTCTAAGTAATTACCATACATTTATGAAGTAGTTAATCTCTTAAGTAAGCATCAAAACACAGGAAAGGCTAATTTTATAGCCAACATTCAGATATGCCATAAAATAATACAAAATCTTTAATACTATACAATTCCATGTCAGGTATTTAGTGGTTTTTGTTTGTTTTTCATTTTGTTTGGGTGTGTGTTGTGGATTTCTAGAGATTGTACTATTTGGCTTGAGAGGGGGGCAAAACATATTAAGGTAATTAATCCTATGTATTTGTATTCTTCTCTGAAATTCAGTCTCTGAGTTTTTCCCTCATTTCCACCCATTAAAAATAATTAACAAATTAATACATTGGCCAAAAAACCCCCAAACAAACAGACACACCCCCCCCCCCCCAATAAACCCACAAAAAACCTTTACCCAGAATACATCAGTGCAGTATTTTGAGTGATCTCAGAGATATCTGTTTCAGGTCAAAAATACTGTCTTGGGCTGGAAAGTACTTTTGTATGTTAAGAAAAAGTGTGGTAGACAGCATCACAATGTGGATATTCTCTTTCAAGAAATTGTCTTTGATTTTAGTAGAGATCATGCTTGTTTCAGGAAGAAAATATACATTTGAATATCTATGTTAGGACAAGTGGTGCTGTACTGTGTTTTCTCAATAATTAACCAATTTTCTCACTCTGAACCAGAATGTGTGTTGTTCAGTGAGTAGTTATTAAATCCTTCCCAGAACACTACTTTAAAACACACTCAGTGTAGCATTCATTTGTATAGCTCTTGTTTGGTCATGGACAGTCTCTTAAAACTTAATTACTAACAATTGATAAGAAACATTTTTGATCAGTTGTTTGATTTGTGAGAAGAAGAGACGGTGTTTATTCCTGAGTTTATTTAGATTGTATTAGGCAAATTAGGAATATTTTCAATAGTCAATAGTTATTTTATCTTTTAAAGTTTCGGTCTGTGGTTGTAGTTTCTCTGAAGAATACAGTGTATTAATCTCACTCTTTTCAACTACTTTATTTTAATGTGTTCAGAAATCCACTTTCTGAAACATTCAGCTAACTCTGGAGAGATATTTACTGATAATCCAAGTCTTCTTCCTAGCTGTTTCTTTTCCAGTGTGGAAACCTTGGTTCTGAGCAGAAGTTTAACCTTCCATCATGGGAAATGTTAAGTGGATCAGCCACGATCTGACTTTATTTTCTCAAGAGAAGTAAAACCCTTAAGTAAATAACAGGAATAGTAATAATATATTGGAAAGCCCACTAATGCTTTGGATTTTCTGAACCTTAGTATTTTGAATTGCTTGGCCTTCAAAGGGTTTTTGTACTCTGTCTAGCCATTATGAAATTGAAGAGCATTTATTCTGTGTATATAATTTTGCATAGAAATACCTACCATTTTTCAGTGTGATCTTCCACACTTCTTAACTAAATTGGGCCTGTAATTGAAGTTCTTGTTCACTTTCAATGCTGTTCTCCGTAATAGGTGAGTGGATATAAGAGGAGAAAGTATGCGCCGTAAAATCTTTCACTCACTTGGCTAGGTTGTATCAAAAGGATAGTTTATTCAATGTATCTTGAAAGTAAATAATTTTCATTTATTACTGCTTGATTACCACAATGACATTAGTGTTTCCCACGTTGCTCAATATTTTGTGTATTTTGTCTTACATCCATTTAGCTCTTTGCTTACTGAGTCCTAGAGAAAGATCAAGAAGGGAAATTGAATCATAGTCTAGGGTATGACATGTTTGTGGCCTTGTTGATGATGCTAATGAGGATGTTACGCTGTCTGAGAGTCAGACTAGTGTGCTGCGATTCCGTTGAGGTAACCCGTCAAGGACGGAGGTGGTTGTACAATGAGAAGTCAGAAAAAACTGCACTGTTCCCAGTTTCTCTGTCTGAAAGTGACAAATGCATTGTAGCTGGATCCTCATCAGGTGGGAAAGGACAATATCTCTCCTCTTGGAAAATGTGATCTTTGGAGATTCTTTGGAAGGAAGATTGGACTTTTAGAGTGTTCTTTTTGTTACATTAGCAACTAGTTTTTGTGTTAGCCACAGAAACCTTTAGTTATTTTCTCTTACTCTGCTAGTATGTACTTGTCGGCTGTGAGGTTGAGGTTAACTTGATTTCTCACTTGAACTGAAAATCAATTCAACCAGCCCTTAGTCATAGTGCTATAAACTACATTTGAGAAACTAATCTACTGTTGAATTATATGTGAGTTTATGCTGGGAATTGAGTCATAGCTTTCTGAAATTGAGGTTTTCATAAGATGACAGGCTATTTTTTTTTCTTTTCCTTTCTTTTAATAGTATCTGCTTTAATGAGAAGTAGCTATAAATTACATTTTCCCAAAATGTAGGTAGGATTTTGCTTAGTTTACTGTTCTGTGTTGTGTGTTTTGGTGTGTGTGTTTGTTTGGTTTTTGTTTGTTTGGGGTTTTTTTTAGTTTTTGTTTTGTTTTGGTTTTTTTTTGTTTTTTTATTTTCATGGATCCAGCATAATGGAATAAGCATTTTATATATGACTCTGAGAATCTTTTAATTGAGTATGTGAGGTCAGGTTGCAGCTCATAAAGACTAATTCGGTAAACAGGCAGAAATACTAAATGGATGAGTAATATTTGGCTGTCCATAATATAGAAATTTTTAGTTTTGGGGTTTTTTTTCTTGTTTTGGTAATGTTCAGGATTACTTAAAATGAAAATGTCAGAGACTATATTTTTCCAGATGAATTTTTTTGTAACTTTTAGTGAGTCTTCTTAAATTTGTTTTATTTCTGTTGAATTTTTCTCCTTTAGTCTCATCTACTAAGGACTCTGGAAGTAAAGTTTATACAATTCAGCCACGTATGAGTCACTTCCCCTCCTGGCCTTGCTTGTTTTTTTGACTACCTTGTAAATGGGCATAGATTGAAAGGAAAAGCTCTCATTAGTGCCACCAAAAACAGAGGTTACTGTTATCTAATGTGTTTGACTTGATGGCTCCTCACATATGTAACTCAACCATCAGCACATATGTATTTTTGAACTAACTGTGGCAGGCAGCTGTTGTTGTAGTTCATGGTGCAATTACAGCTGGTGGAACAGAGCTGAGGGTGATGTGGAAGCTGGAAGAGTGAAAATGTGCTAGGGTGGAAGAGTTCGTGTGAGAAGAAGCTGCTGGCTTTTTGGGTGGAAGTTCAGGATTAAAATCCAGAGAAATCTGAATTTATTGTTTGATTGCTCAGCTTGATCTTTTTGTGCTTTACACTTGGGCGATACTTGTGGAATAGCTCTGTAGAAGTTGTAAAGTCTGTATCATAGCAGGCAAATTTGGGACTATGCAGACAGTCCTATTTCTTATATGTGACAGCAAGAGAGGCACGGAGAGTACATGAATAGCATGGAGAGCTTAAAAGAAAGGGGCCAGTTCTATTTACTCCAGTTGACACATGTTTATATTAATATGAGTCATTAAAATAAGGTGAATTCTATAGCAGTGTTCAAGGACATGTTCTTTTCAATTATGCTTAAGCGTACTGATTCCCAACTATGATATCGAGTAGAATTTTCTGGTTTTTATTTTTACTGTGGGGAGAGGAGAACAAAAGTCTTTAGGTGTCAATGAATTGTGTAGGTGAGTCATAGGATCATAGAATACCAGGTTGGAAGGGACCACAAGAATTGTGGTCCAGCCTTTCTTGGCAAAAGCATGGTGTTTAGGTCTAACCTGTTTTTCTCAATGATTTCTTTAAAATGTGGTCTGTAAAAGTTATCTCGTAGATCATTCACATTACTAAAAAAAAATAATCATGAAAAGCCTTATTGTTGCATTTTTGCTGTTGAATGAATCTGTTCTGCTCTAATATTGTATATGTGACAGCCAGAAGTTTCTGCTTTTGATAAACGTTGTCACAGGCATAAGTGGGTACATGTTCTGTATTTAAAGTCATTAGAAGGTATGTATGTATAAACTACTGTTTTAGCATCTCTTTCTGAAAACGGTACCAAATTTGTGGAAGTGAAAGACAAAGTACTCATCTTGGATTTTAATTTTCTAATAACCGTTTGCATCTGTCAAGTTTTCTCTGAGTCTCTTTTATAATCAGTTCAGTTCTATTGTTCGTGAATTTAATAGAATCAATTCAAATAAATAAAGTTATAGTCAGCCCAGCTATGTCAAGTTTATTTGCTTTATTTTAATAAAGTCACTCTGATTTCATATGTTTTAAATGAAGATACTTCTGTCTCTTTGACTTGGACCAAGCTATTTGATGTTTCCCATCTGTCAAAGAGTGACTGCTGTTTTTTATCACCCAAAGGACAGTAATATTTGAAATATGTATAGAACCTGTGCATGTAAATTATTCAATGAACGGTTGTGTTGATATTCCCTTAGTGTTCCAAACTGTTCTGACCTAGCCCATGCATTTATACACAAGTTGTGGTGTTTAGAAAAAGCTCTGTATGCCCAGAATTCATCCAAATAGCTCAATGACACACTGAAGAAAGTACAGAATTTGCTGTTTTAGCCGCTTTTGTGTGTTTTCCTGTCTGTGACGGTGTTGTTAATGACCAAATATCCCATTTAAATTGTGATGTCTAAATTTAAGGAAGATAGTGATGGACCTTGTAGGTCTGTGAAGAATTAAAAAAAAAACAACCCAGTGAAACAGGTGCTCAGTACCACTTTTCTGATTGCAACCACTATAGAAATCAAACTTTTTATAGTAGTTATAAGAATGAGAACAAAGTAGATTTGGAATATTTGCTGCATATACTTAATTTTAAAGCAGCAAGTAGTTCCAATTATTTAAATAGGATTACAATATTAACTAACGTAAACTATCTACCATCCACTTACTATTCCAAGTAAACATTTGTAGAGACACTTTGGTATAGATACATCAAATACCACTATTAAGGACAATTATTTCTTTTTATACTTTCATGTTTTATTTTTCATGTTAATGAAAACCATAACCGTATCTCATTATGTTTTTCTTTTTCAAGATAAGTGAAAGCCTTGATGAACTAGTGTTATATATTTTTTGGCGGTGGTTTATCAGGACTTTTTGCTTGCTTTTTCATTGTCTTAGTTGGATAATCTTCATTGCAGCTGTGAAGTTCTGTGAGCCTTAACAATTTTTGTGTACAAAGGTATGATTGGAAAAAAAAAAACAACTATGAAGAATAGAAAACAAGCCAACCAACGAACATGTAACTGCATATACCTGTCTGGTAGATAGAGATTTTATTGACATACAACCTGTATATAGTAACTATCTGCTTTATTACATGTTGTGGATCAATAATGTTGATTGTATCCAAATACAATCTACTTAATTATCTTTTAAAGGCATACAATAAACATAGAAAGCCATTTGCTATAGAATTTTACAGTAAGTCTTCCTTTAAAAAGTTAGTTGTATGTAATACCACTTCAAACACTCTATACTTCATAAAGCATAAGATTTATCTTTTCAAATCTTGTAGTAAATAGAAAACAGATGTCAGTGATTACAAAGCTGCATCTTCATTATATGTCAGGAAGTGACAAATTCCAAAAAGGCTAAATTTTAGGGGTTTATTGCACAGGAGATGTTCTGTAATTTTAGTGAAGTATGTATGTGACATCTTGGTTTGAGTGTTATTGGTAGGACTGAAATAACTCAGATGGTAGGATTTTCTGAAGTTTATATGCTCTAGAGAAGTGATATTAAATGTATTCTTTAAATTTTTGTCATTAAAAAAAATCTTTTTTTTTTATTTATTTTTTTATTTTTTTTTTTTAAATAAGAACAGTATTCTCCCTTCTCTCAAATCTTAGAGCTTACTAGGACTTGGAAGCAAGAACACCATCTAGTTAAAGCAACCTCTCTTCTGTTGTATGGTTCACATGAACTCTGATTCTTTTGTCCCCGGTTATCAATGACAATAGTAGTCAAGCTAGGTTACCTTTTAAAAGTTTTTTGGTTTTGTGTGTTTTTTTGTTTGTTTGTTTTGTTATTTTAAGAATACTCAGGGCATTGTTTTGTGGTTATATTAAACATTTCCTGCAGCATCCTCTTGAGCACAATGTGCAGTTCTATTGTCTTAATTTCAAGAAAGATTTGATGACATCAGAGAGGATGGAGAGGAAATCTAGTAATATTATCAAGGGTGTGGAGCAGCTGCCAATGAGGAGAGATCAGAGGAGGCTCAGCAGTTCAGTCTGAAGAGGACAGAATGAGGAATGTGACTGAAGTTTACAAATTCATATAGTGGTCAGGCAAACAGAACTGACTGGCAAACAATGCCAGTACTAGGGACATCTGATGAAATGAGTAGAACTGTATAAAACAGATGGAAGAAAAATACTTCTGTAGACTGGATAGTGAGTTTCTTCTGCACGTCATTACGGTCACAAGAATTTGGGCCCATTTTCGACATTTTACTATGAATTCACAATGATATAAGAAGTGCTCTACTGGATCAAGCCAATGGCTTACCTGACCCAGTTCTGTCAGCAGAGTGGGACACTTGAGGGAAAACGCACCAACTTTATCTCTTTCCGGAGTTCATTTCTCTTATACTTAACTGCTTAATTAAGTGTGCTAGAAGATGTACTAGCAGGTAACTCCCTGCCTGCTCCTTTTGGTATCTTTCTGTATCCATTGTTCACAAATTCATCTAATCGTTTTTTGAATATGCTGGTACCGTGTCCCACAAACATAGTGTGGCAGGATTTTCAGAACGAAGCTGTGTGTTCCTTCACTTTGAATGTTAAGCCATCTCAGGGCTTTAAGGAAAAATACTAACATTTGGGACAGAGGCCTTTAAAACCAAACCAAACCTGCTGTTCCTTCAGTAGGAGACCTTCTACATGCCTTTCCCACCTATCCTGCATAGTAAGAGTGGGTGACACCAGATCTTTTGGATTTTGCAGTGGGCATTGTTAGATTTGTGTTGAGAGGTGAAATAATTTCCCCCCTCCTCCATTCCTTCTTATAATATGAAGCTTTGATGTGTGAAAGTTGGAACCCTGCAAGCTTTAGTTACAAGTGTTTTACCAGTGCAGTAAACTATAACCAGTAGAGAGGACTGGTCTTCATAATCCCAAAGTGGAGTCTCCTTGCAGTATGATGACACTTTGCATTTGAATACCATTTGGCTAGTTTGTTTTCTACTAAAGCCACACCTTTCATGGATAGTGTTAAAACAGCAGCCCCTTTTTGCTTTCCCTTGATTGTCCGTTTGATTCTAGAGGACTACAAAATTAGTACTAATTTTGGATGGATTAGTGTTGACCTGTTTTTAGTCCCTTTATCAAAGTGGAACAGAGGAGTTGCGGAAAAGGATAGAAAGAATTCTTGTTGCAATGGATTAGCAGTAGGCTATTTATTGATTGCTGTTTCCATGTGGTACCTTATTTAAGCTAAACTGCATCTATACTATTCTGTCTGTGTGTGGTGTTCACGACAATGACTGAATTGAACCATTTGCAGATATGCGGTTTGAGTTTATTAACTGTATTTTACTGAATATAAAAGGATTCCTGACACAAATGGGCTTGTTTGAGAGACTGTGTAGCTGTTTTGTTCATAGAGTACAGTACATCTTATTTGACTTTATTTCCTTTCAGTATCTTTTAAAAACCTTTTCACGTGTACAATAGGAACACAGCCAAATCCACACCAGATGGGAACAGTAGTTAAGTGCACTTGTACTTGTTGCTGCATGCAGTACATCAAATATAATAGGAATATAACAATATACTCTCGTACATAGTGATTTTTTTTTTCAAGTCAACCTCTTTGATAATAATTTTTAGTGTTGTAGTTTTCATAACTTATAGTTTGCTGTACAATTCTTTTTATAAGAATATATAAAGTGTAATACTTGGTTTCCCTGAAGTTTCAGGAAATTGAAATTGTGTTGTGGGGCATGTGCGTTGTTTTTTTGTGTTTTTTTTTTGTTTGTTTTTTTTTTAACTTGGGCTTCCTGAATGAATGGCTTTTCCATACCTCATATTTCCAAGTGTTAAGTGATAAAGAAAAAAGATTATTTTTGGAAGATAAAAAGAAATCCTCATTACTGTGCCTTTATGAAAACTCTCCTGTCTCAGAAGAAAACATGTATTTCTGAATCTGTACATATTCAAGAATTACAGAGAACTTACATACTTAATAAAATAGTTTCAGGGTACATCTTGTGTTTCCGGAACAGGAGCCACAATACTGAAACTTTCTGGCTCATCGGTTCAGATCACTTTTAAGTTCAATTTTAAAAATGTGTCCAAGTCTGAACTTCACATAGTGGGCGGATTCATCCCTTACTATTGCAATTTGAATGTGTCACTAGTTATTTAAATAGGTTTTGCCATACCTAGTTTACAACTTAGGTCAATCTTCTGTGCTCAGGTAACAGGAGCAATAGGGATTCATAATGCCAAACATGGTTTCCATCATTCCGTCAGAGCCATTAGGGAGCAGAATTGACATAAGAATTACTTGGCAGGCTTCTGCTTGCATAGATGTCACTGCAAAAGTGGAGCCATAATATTAATTGGATATTCAGCTTTTCTTTTGTTACATGGGCTTATTATTTATTTTAAGGCAAATGTGGTTCTTGCTTTGTTCTGTGTCAGGGACAGTTAAAATGTATTGTATGTTAGTTTAACATTTTACTCACTTAAAACCAACTCATTTGGGGGACTAGATCTTTTTCTTTTTTTTTAATTAAATCATTCTAGAACAGTATCATTACAACACTAATGAGAACATTTACTTTGCATGGTTTTTTTTTGTTTAATCTTCCTTGAATTGATTTTGAATGACTTTTCCTTGCTGCTTCATAATTAATGTTTTCTTTATGTGTTTCAGATTAAATTTTCCTTGTTTTGAGATTCTTAATTTCCCAGGAATTGGCTTCATAAAAGAGGCATTCAAGAGTGCTTCTAATTTCTTTCTTCAGATTTACCACAGGGACTCTTAGTTTTGAAGGGAACTCATAAATACAAAGCAATTTCTTGAAGTCTGGGTTTTAGGCCTGACTTGACGAAAAAGAGGCCTATGCATAAAATTAAGATTCCTTATGTCCATTCCCCTATTATGCATCCCCTTGATAGTTAACTCAAAAGACCAAGGTGTGTGTTTGAGTGTGTTAACCAGCAGGGTGGAATTTAGGCAATGTGGGTGGAAGGTAACCTGCACGTGCCAGGGATCCCTGCATGGGACTCGATCCGTGGTCCTCGGAAGGGATTTTCTGCCTCTCACTGTGCCTAATCCAGGAGCATCTCTTTTCAAAGTGTGTTTGAATTGTAATCTTCAAGGGAAGTGGTCAATTGCAGGCAGAACTGCTCTGCTCTTTTTAACTGGAGACCGTCTCTCTGAATGCCAGTTTTGAAGCCTAAGGGAAAAACTGTTTCATTCTAAGATAAATACTGCCAGCGTTGAGACCTTGGGTACACAGTAAAGCCTTAAGGCTGGGTATTGGAAAAAAATGTACATGACAGTTAGACCTTAAAAAGTTGAAACATTGTTTGGTATTTTATCATTTTTCGTCTAACATGAAGTTAAAATACTATGAAAGCAACAAAATTACCCGACTAGGAGTATCTTAAAATATTTTATTACTAATGCAGAAACAATGCACACATGCTCAATAGGTTTTGGTTTTTTTTTTCTGACCCATGCAGCTTTTAAGGCTAATTTTAAAGCATCCAGCTGCTACTTCTCCAGCTGATCATATAGAGTATGATTGCACTTAAGCAGAACTTTAATAAATGCAAAGATGCTACATACAAATAAAGGAAATTCAAATACAGCCTGCACATGTGAGAAAGTGGTTCAATCCTCATGCTGCTTTACCCCCAGGCCTTGCTATAGAAAGGACCAACAGAAGCTGCTAGTAGCCAAGTATGATGCTTCTTTCCTGGCCACCCTGTGTATAGGGTTCGCATGGCAAGGTTTTGGTAGCAGGGGAGCTACAGGGGTGACTTCTTTGAGAAGATGTCAGAAACTTCCCCCATGTCCAATAGAGTCAGTGCTAGAGTCCTCTAAGACAGACCCACCGCTGGCCAAGGCCAAGCCTATCGATGACAGTGGTAGCACCTCTGTGATAATATATTTAAGAAGAGGAAAAAGTTGCTATGCAACAGCAGCTGCAGTGGAAGAAAAGAGTGAGAATATGTGAGAGAAACAGCCCTGCAGACACCAAAGTCAGAAGGAGGGGCAGGAGGTGCTCCAGGTGCCAGAGCAGAGATTCCCCTGCAGCACATGGTGCAGCCCATGGTGAGGCTGGCTGTCCCCTGCAGCCCACGGAAGTCCAAGGTGGAGCACAGATCCACCTGCAGCCCATGAAGGACCACATGCCAGAGCAGGTGGGTGCCTGAAGGAGTCTGTGACTCCATGGAGAGCCCATGCTGGGGCAGTCTCCTGGCAGGACCTGGGACCCCATGGAAAGAGCTGGAGCAGGTTTGCTGGCAGGACTTGTGACCCCATGGGGGACCCATCCTGGAGCAGTTCATGAAGAACTACAGCCCATAGGAAGGACTCAAGTCAGATAAATTTGTGGAGACCTGTCTCCTGTGGGAATGACCCTGCTTTACAGCAGGGGAAGATGGTGAGGAGACTCCCCCTGAGGAGGAAGGAGCAGCAGAAATAATGTGTGACGAACTGAATGCAACCCCAATTCCCCATCCATCTGTAGAGAAAATCGGGAAGAAGGGAGGGGTGGGGGGAAGATGTTTTAAGATTTAGGTTTTTTTTTTTCTCATTATCCAACTCTGATTTTGATAGGTAATAAATTAAACTAATTTATCCAAGTCGAGTCTGTTTTGCCCATGATGGTAATTGGTGAGTGATCTTCCTTGACCTTGTGTTGAACCATGAACCTTTTGTTGTATTTTTCTACCCCTGTCCAGTTGAGGAGATGGAGTGACAGAGTGACTTGGTGGGCACCTGGCATCCAGTGAGGGTCAACCCACCACACCCCATGATGTGGACATGTGCTTCCTAGGACTTTATTTACTTTATGGTAACTAACAAATAGGACTCAGGAATGATTTTTAGACTTTGAGAGGCTGACAATTGTACCTATCATTTCTGGGTTTTAGTTAAATTAATATGGTCTCTATTTACAGGGGTTCCAGAGAAACAAGTTTAAAAAGTAATATTGATGTCAAATGTAAGCTTGATAATCCATCCCTGTAGTAATGACAGTTTCTAAATTAGTCACTATTATTACTTGTGGCGGTGGGAACCCTCTTGGAGACGTTATGGGTAGTCATCTGAAAAAGTTTAGCTACTATTCCTGAATTTCAGAAGGAAAATGGAATCAAGAACAAGAGAGAAAAGATAAGCTGCACTATCTTAAAGTCACAAATTAAAAATAAGAAAATTACACAGCAGACCTCTCAGTTCAAGAAGGACAGGGAACTGCTTGAGAGAGTCCAGCACAGAGCCACAAAGATGATTAAGGGAGTGAAGCATCTCCCTTATGAGGAAAGGCTGAGGGAGCTGGGTTTCTCTAAATTCCCACTTCACCTGTACTTTGACCGCTCAGTATAGATTGGAAGCTTTTTAAGAGTAAAATATGCTCCTTATTGTGTATTTGCAGTTTTTGTAGAATGGTAGTGCTTGAGTTTTCTGTGTAGGAAAATCAAGAAAGCCAAAGAAAACTTGTTAAATTCCCAAGTCAAAAGCTCAGTCTTCATCTTCTCTCTAGGTTGTAGTAGCATAGCTGTTCAATGTGTACTGAAGCTTTCTCTCTTCTTATCCTACTTGAAGAGAACTTTTTTTTTTTCAATAGTTTGATTGCGGAGTGAATGAGTTCCCATCTTTTCAGATAACTCGAAAGCCTTCTTGATATGCATTTTTACTGAAAACAGATACAAATGCTAAAAAGCCTGAAGAAGTCAGGAAAAGAGAACTTTGAGCTGCCCTGGAAAGGCATGTTGTGTTGGGAAGAGAAAAGGACAAGAAGAACCTGTGATGAAACTTTCTGCTTCCTTCCTATATTCAAGAAATCTGTGGTTAAGAGTATCCATGTAAATAAATGAAAATAATCCAAATTTTATTACTAGCTAGTAATAAATGCATTAGAAAATAGACTATTTTCATCATTTGATTTTCAAGTAAAAGGTAAAATAATAATGAAGTATTTTCTGAAATAGACAGCTTACAAGTGCAGTGTGTGATGGTTTTTTTGTTTGGTTGGTTGTTGTTGTTGTTTGTTGTTGTTGTTTTGGTTTTTTCTTTTTGTTCTCTGACTCCCCATCTCTGGCCCGCTGTTTGACCTTTTTTTTCTGTTGGAGATATTTTGGTCTTATCTTGAATGAAAAGAAATCATTAAATTAAGTAACTGGTGGATACATAGGTTTATATTTTAGTCTTTATTAACTGTATACCAGGGAACAAATGTTTCATTGTGTCCGTTATTTTCCTTATGTTTTATGGAATAATTTGTATGGGAGCACTCACTTTTTATTGTGAATTTATTAGTTTAGTAATATCTTTTTATTCCATTATTATATTAGGATGCCTCATAAAGATAACTGAAAGGTATCCCAGTGTGTTTCAAAGCAAACAAACAGAAAATTCTGTATTTGGCAACACAACTGGTTTGTTTTTGAAAGCTGTCAGTTTAGTTTAGTTTAGTTGCTGTCAGATAGGAATTCTTTGCTTTTTTTCCTGATTTGGTATAAATGTTGGTCTAAAAACCTGGGGCAATTAGAAATATCAGAACACCTGAGATTTAAATTCTACTGTTAATGTTTACAAATACTTGTGGTTTAGACAGAGAAACTCTGGTTTAGGTCTTCTAAACAATTATGTTCAAATGAGGTAGAACATTGTCTTAGAGTAAATAACATCTCTCTTTTTTTGGGTAAAAAAAAATGAAAACTATTTTAGAAAATCTGACATGATAGCAGACTAGAATTCTGCCAGGATGAGAAATGGGTAACTACATTGTAACTGACAGGTCAGAAAAGTACAGATCCTTGACCTGAAGTTCATAATCTTTCCTCAAAAGTAAGATTTCTATCAATATACAGATTTTGTCAGTAAAAAACTAAATTGATTGGTACTTAAAACAACACTGCTTGTAAATATAAGTAGTTTTATGAACAAAGCGTATGTCATTTTTAAAGACATCTGAAGTAAAAAAAAAAATCAGTAGAGATTAACATAAACAGCATTATTCAGATAACCTTCTGAGCAGGACTGTCAGTCTTCAAAGTAGTACTTAATGAGACTTAAAAGTATTAGTTTTTCTTGTATTAGATCAATCTCCAATATGTTTTACAGTACCTATACACCCTGAAGTTTAAAAAAAAGGCAAAATTAATTTTGTAAGGAGATAAAAACATCTCTGAAAATAAGTTTGCCTCAGAATATAAGTTTGCCATATGAAAAGAAGTGGTTGGTTTGTATACCCATGTAGTCAATAGATTTACAGTTGAAGGTTTATATAATAAGCAGAGTAAGATTAACTGCTCTATGGACATTACTTTTTCATGATTGTCTCTGCATCTTTCTATTCATGAAATCGGATCTTAAAAGTATTTTCTTAACTGAAAGGTAAGCATGTTACCTACCACAAGCACTGAAAAAAAAACCAAAACAAAACATAATGGAGTGACCTTCTGTGAAGACACAATGTTGCTTTTCTGTGCTGGTGCAGGACACAGCTCACAGCAGAAAGCAGCTCCATTCCTGAGCAGAAACTTTCAGAATTGACAGAAAAGAATAATCTGTAGTCACTCATTTTTGAATTATATTTTTAGATAGCTTCTAGAGAAGCCTGAGAAGCATTTTCCTTAATATTTAAAAATAGCTTTTCTTTTTTTCTTTAAAAATGTGTGTGTTCTTTATAATGACTTTTTTTTTTTTTTTAAGTCAGGACATGTTTATGAAGCTTAAAATATGAATATGAAAATATGAATGACATTTGCCCTAAGTGATAAAAGAGAGCTTAATAAAATACAGGATAATTCTAAGGCTCTTTAGCTAGGAATATTACAAAGAAGTAGGTGAGTACTTTTTTAGTGTTGTATCATCTCTGGTGTTACCTTGGGTTACTCTAATAATGGTAAGAAAAAAGGAATAGAAGTATGACTTTTTGAATTCTTGCCTTTGTAGGACACCCAAACTCTGTTTTATTTCTGAAAAGAAAATAAAATACCAGATGTTTTTCACTACAAATGCTTAAAAATAGCTTGCCTTATCGTAGAAGGAAACTTGTGCAATTTAGTAGAATTGACAAGAGTGAAATAAACCTTACAGTTGAGTTCTTTTTAGAATGGAGGAAGGAATAAATTAAAATATTTTAATATTTAACTGATTTTCAGTGTTTTCGAAGTGGTAAATGCTATATCCAGTTTCAGAGAGCTTAAGATTTCCTCCTCAGTCCTTATGACAAAACCTATATTCTAATAGGACAAATAGATCTGTATTTATAATGATTATGTTTATTTCAGTTTTCGATTATAATAAAAATCCTATTGCTTGCATCCCTACTATCTATAGGAGATGTGATATGGTAGACTAGAGACAAGTATTTTATTGCTGTTCTTTCCTGATTTTTAAGTTGACAGTTGGAAAGTACAGAAAAAAATACATTGGCATGAGGAATTTATGTGATTGCATTTTTGTATGCCTGCAAATTCTCACATATCACTGCTAAGACTGTGTTGGTATTTTTAATATTGATGCATTCCTGAAGATAGGTTAATTTTTTTTTTTTTTTTTTNTTTTTTTTTTTTTTTTTTTTTTGAGCTGATAATTTGAAAGTATTATGCATTCCTGGGTAAAGATATAATATTAATTCAGCTGAACTATATAAACTAGTATTTTGGATATATGGATACATGGTTTCAGATTTGTTATAAATTTTTAACATGATTCAATTTGCAGAAGGTAATCTGTAAAGCTTTTCTTCCAGATGATGTAAACAAAAATTATTCTTTCAAATTTAAATATTTAGCTTAACAGAAGTTGCATCATTGACAGAGGATTAAAACATTAGAGGTCAAAATCTGTCAGATCTGGTTAATCAACAGACTCATGTATTGAACCATGAACACATTTTTATTTTCCATGACAGAATCACTCATTAAAATGAACATTGCACATAAATAGCCATGCCACTCGCATGGAAAACTGTAAAACATTTGTTCAGTATGTAGGGTTTTGTTCATAATTGTAGTATCCAGTCAAATATAACATCAAAATATGATTCCAAAAGCAACGCTGCTCTAAAATACCTTCGATCCCATGAACATTCCCAATTGTTCACAAAAAAGCTGCAAGCTGAGGTAGCTTTCATTACATACACATATACATATAGTTATGTGTAATTTCTTGAAAATACAGAATGCTAGACAGACAATTAATATTAAATTTTCAATTAGTATATTTTAAAATTATAATAACCATGTTTTTATGTCCAAGATTAATGAGCATATACAAATGCCAGTGGAACTGAGTATATTTAATTTGGCAGTAAACAAGCTAATAATTAAAGATCGTATTCTCTAGTTTGCCAAGGATAATTAAGACAATTCAGATAACACTGACTTCCTAAAAAAAAATCACAAAATAAAAAATCCCCACAAAAACCAGAAACAGGATGTAATGATTTAAATTTAAATCTATTGTCAGATTTCATTTAAAAACTTTCAGATATTAATTTGCATGTTAAAATTGCATATTATATCTCTTTATTTTTATGCTTTTAGTAACACTGGCATATACTTGTGGCTTAAAGAACCTCTATAAGAATCTGAAGTTTACAGTATGTCAGTCATATTTTTTCCCTTTCTGTGTGAAACACACTTTATGTAGTAGATGCAACGATTCATCACAGAACTTTTTTTTTTTTTTTTTTTTTTAATATTGAGACTCAAAAGGAGTATGAATTTAGTTTTTAGGCATAATAATCCTTTGAATTTGCCAAATCAGTATATTAATGTAGTTAAACTTCTAATTTAAAAGCAAACCAATGTGTCGTCTGAACCTTGTTCTCTCATGTTGTAGTTACCAAACTGCAGATATATTAAATGACTGCCTACAAAATGGCATAAAGACTTTGTGATGATGATATTAATAGAGTTTAACTTTTAAGCATGTGAAGTGCTTTGTCTGAAAAGCACAATTGCATGAAAGGTGTGTGCAGCATTAGCTGAAGTCTGTCATAATTCCTACACACTGTCTTTAACACAAAATATAAAAGCAATTTCAGTAATCTATGGAGCTGTACACAAGACCAGACATCTATATCTGGAATATTTTGAAGAAAACAAAAGCTCTGCTCGTGTCTTTGGACGAGGAAAATTACTTTCAAATTTGAAAGTGTAGAGGGAACATTTTAAGGACATGGCATTTCTACAGTTCTTACCTTTCTGTAAATAGTAGAGAAGGAGCATATCAGTTCATACCATTAGACATGTAAATCTGAAAGCACAAAACCCTCTGAAGAAGTAGAACAAACCTATTGCACTGTAAGTCCAATTTAAAGAAAAATAGGAAAATGTATTTAGGAAGACTAAAGCAGAAATGTAGAATTCATCAAATAGACGGGAAAATAACTTTCTGAATATCTTTGCTTCAGTTTCTTCCATTTTTCTTTAGTATCATTGAATTAAAAACCCAGAATATGTATATGCCTTAATTTCAACAGTTTTCTGTGTAAAATATTGACTTCTTATAGCGCGGATTTCGTCGGTTTTAGAAGAAAAAAATATATATTTGATTATTAACTTTAGGAGTCACAGAGTATCTTAATAGCTTAGAGAAGTATTAAACAGGGGAAAAAAAAAATCAAAACTGGGAATAAAAAATATTTTAAAAATCCGTGCTATTGTGCTTATCCTAAAATAGCTTAACCATTAAAAGGTAACAAATTCCTGTTGGTCAACTTCTCTTCATATTTTGGTATTCAGTGATTCAGATCCATTCAGTCTGAAGTTGGCTGTTCCCCTATGGCATCTATTTTTGAGACTTCTCTTTTCATATGGTGGAAAGAAATGAAAATTGGAAAGGCGGTGATTAAATTATTTTTGTAGTTCATGGTTGAGTTGTTTGGGATTATTGAAAGTTGGCAGCAATGCTAGTTTTCCTAAAACTCTGGACACTTATTAATCCAATTGATTATTTACATTTTATGTGTTTGTGCATTTATGTATGTGTTGTGTCAGGGAATTTTCAATTTTCAAATTTGTTGGAATTTTCAATATTTAGCACAGAATGAGTATGGCTCTTACACTAGCAGTACTTCATGCTGTTCCACTAGCATGATTCAACTCTGATTTAGAGACATCTCTCCTGTATTGAGAAAATTACTGTAGTTCTGATTTTTAAAAAATATTGTTTTTCTCTCTGTGTCTTTGAAATCTACATAGTCTTTTCAGAATGGAAACTTGTCATTCTTGGTTTATACATATATATATGTGTGTGTATACACACACACACATATCTCAGCAGTCTTAAGATAGTTTTAAAGATTACTCTGTATTTCTCAAAATTATAGATTCTCAGTTCTTGAGAGATACTTTTTGGGGAGGGTAATATTATAACTTATTTTAGGGGAAATGCAGGTAACCATTAGAAGTCCAAACCCAAAATTAGCTAAACTGCTTTTCTTTGATATGAAACCTTATATCCTGACATTTGAAGATGTAAAAGCAGTGATCATATCACATATAGAGGATCATGAACTGGAGAATTGTGGGCATGACCGCGTGTGCTATTGGAAAAAATAGTACTAAAATAAAGTATTTTACTTTGTAAAAAGTATACTTTCTTGAGTGGAGATTATATTGAAATACTCAAATCCATATACGACATCTCTTTGTGCTATCTTAGAGTGTTCCTTAGTGCGTGATTTGCATGCAGTTCATGACATGAAAATGATATTTGAATACTCTATTTGTAGAGTGATTGCTTTTAAATTGCTAATCTAATTGTATTCTGAACGTCTTGTAACTGCCACAGGGGTGAAATACACTTCACCACTGGCTCTCTGGTTTTTGTAAGTCATGCCTTTTTAGGTCTTAATTTTTGAGGTCTTACCAGCATAAGCATGGGAGCATGTTGTTCTCTCACACAAAGGGTGGGACCCTGGGCCTATTTCTGATATGATAGTTCTCATGGCCTGGCTTACCTGCTGATGCTGAAGTTTTTCTTCTGTCTTGATAAAGATGTTGATATTGGAATGGTCAGTCACATCAAAGTATAATAATTTAAACGAAAACCACATGTAAGGCAATAGATCAAAACTAATAGAACAAATACGCTTGCACTGTTCTCTGGGACTTTATAATCACAGGAGCTGTGAATGTCTAGGCTTTCTCTGTGTCTACTTGCTTCTTGTCAGAGCACCACAGTGATGATGTGCAGGCCAGCTGTGCTGTTTGTTCCTTTTTCTTGGGTCCAGAGTGTCTTTTTTGACGACTTCTTTCTTAGGTCCCTAGTGTAATATTTCAGGCATGTGCTTACCTATCCTTGTCTTTAGCCCTTATTTAGACTGGGGGAAAAAGGGAGACCTCCTTTTATCAATAAACAATTTTCTCCTTGTTGGCTAGGTATTCATAAAATGGATTTATAAATCCAGGACTTTTAGAAGTTTTCCACTGATAGTGATTGAGGGAATGAGAGACCTGTTCTAATACATTTGATATTTCAGTTTTTTAGGAACTCACTCCAAAGACCTAGATTCACATTTCCCATTCTATTTTTTTTTCCCTTGTATATGGAAAAATGCCTGTCTAGGCACTTTCCCATCAAGGTTCTGGTCAACTTTAAGTCTCATTATGGTTCCTTAAAAACAACCAACCAATCAACAACAACAAACAAAACCAACCAAACAAAACCAAAATACCCCAAACCCAAACAAAACCAAGAAAAAACCCCAAACCCACTTGAACAGAATTTATCTGCATGTTTAGAACTATTGAAATATCTTAGACAAGTTGTTAACTTTAATGAAATTCCAATGTGCCTGAAATTCTTATGACTGTTTATCAAATCATCATACCTTGTGTAATAACATTAAAATAGAAGGGAAAGCTAATAAACATTTACTTCACTGGGAAACCTAATGAATGTAGTAGTTCACTAGGCAGCATGTCAATTAATGGACACATTGAAGATCTGCATACCCAGCGGCAGGTTCAGAATATGAGATGAGCTGTGCTGTTCTTATGCTTGCAGGGTCATGGTGCTTGGTTGTTGTGAGTTCAGCTACTGGCTGAATGCACTTCAAGTGTGAGTAGTAGGCCCAGAGTAATTGTTTTAAATTAATCTTACATTTTATTGGCTGTATTTTGCCATTTAGTGAGGAAGCCATCATGCAAAGTAGCCTTTCCACATGGATATTTTAGTGATACCTTTAATCAGTTTGATGTGAAAATGCCCGAGGTTCTTGGGCCTAGAAAATCTGCTTACTGTTTTGTTCTTTTTTGATACCTTTCACAATGAGTTTTTTTCTATTCCAAAATTGAGTTTGCAAAACTGACTTCAGTCCTTTCTTTAACATGGCAGCAACTTGAAGGTTATGTCAAGTCACATTTTTTCTGTAACATATAAGCTCTTATAAGCTTTATCTCATCAGATTTAGTACAGAAGACTTTCCAAATGGATGCATGGATGTTGTGGTACAGTTTTTGAACAACATTTGTCAGACTTGTCATGAGGATAAAGCTTAGACTTCCATCCCTACCCTGTGTGTGTGTGTGTGTGCTACTGAAAAACAAAGAAAAAGAAACATTAATGGATCTAAAAGTCTCTGGTCTAAAGTCTACCAGCTGCAACCCCATAACATCTTCTCCTGCCCGAAGGAAAGTTATCAGCAGAGTAAATAAGCTGTGAGTAAAGGCATCTGTGAAAGAAGCAAGCAACAGTAGCAGGTTCATACTTTTCATTGACTTTCATCTCAGGCTTCTAAGTCTTTGGTAATGCAGTCTGTGTACAAAAGATCTTATGTGACTTTTGAAACTTTGCTGTTATTAGTCTACTAATTTCTTCTGCAGTAATGTCTTTTAACAGTTTATTAAAAAATCTGGAAAAGGTACTGTACTGTTCGGATCCAGCTCAAGAAAATTGTCCCATTTTCAAAGGGGAAGTGTTGTGGCAGAAATAAAATAAAACAAACCATGTATCAGATGGGATGTTTTTGTGAGAAGAGAGGAAAAAAAAATAGAAGTTTAGTCCAAATACTCACTGCAGTTACTGTGGAAGAAAGAAATGCGATAGTTCTTACGGTAACTATGATAGTGTGGATAATTTTGGTGATTGTGTCAAACAAGGTTGAAACAACGACATTTACAGAAGAAAATATTAGGTTTTAGATGGTATTTAAATTTACATGGAAAGGAAAAGGAGGAGATAGAAAATGAATACTGGTTTTAAGTTATGTGTTTCAGCTGTGACAGGCAGTGGGGAGACACAAGCTCTCTCCTGAGTAGAATATTTCTCAATTCTCTTCCTCTAGTAGCTTTAGTTTATTTTCCTGGACATTCTTATTTTGTGCTTGTTGTGTTTTTTTTTTTTTTTTTTTTCCCAATGGAGATTTTATTTCAGCCTATGTTCTTCTTTAATGGAGTATTCATTCCTTTTGATTCAAAATATATTTAATTTGCAAATCTTTCTGCTGTTCCTGAGATGGTTGCATCTGTCTGCACTAGTGCAATTTGTATGTTGTGACAAATTTGTTTTGAAAAATTCATAGGAGATGCAAGATTTATTGCTAACAACCATCATGTACAATCTGTGGTGGTTCTTAATGAAGACTCAGTTTGATTTATATTTACGTTTCACTCATTAAGATCTTCAGTTGAACAACATTTAAAAAAACTATCCTGGTCAGTGATTTGGAACCAAATTTTAACAGCAAGAGCATGGAGGCCTTTGGACAAGGAGGGAAAGATGGATCCATAGGGGTTGTATCACATGTGTCAATAAATTGGACACTAGAAAGGTACAGCAGTGCTTTAAGCTGTAGAATAAGGAATGAAAGGTAAAGTGAAAGGCATGAAATGAAAACTACATTTTTTTATTAGCTGGCTTGCTAAAATGTGTAGAAAGTAGAAAATTAATTCCACAGAAAAGCAGGAGGTTTTCTTCTTCCTCCCCCCCGCTCCTCCTTTTTTCATCTTTAAATCTTGAGTGGACACGTTTAGTCATGTGTTTGCAAGGCTCTATAGATACCTGAAATGGTTATATGCAAAACTTTGTGAAAGCGGGGACCTTGAAATTTGAGTTATGGACAGTTGCCCCATTAATGGGATAAAATCAAAACTTTGATCTGTCCAAGCTACTTATCGATATATAACATTTATGTAACTAGTCTTGATATAATTATTATGGTCTTCCATTAAAATATTTTAATAGGTGTGAACCTTATAAAATGTTTGAAAAACAAACACAACTAGAAAAATAGCTAGCATGTCCGGGCCTGTCGTACTGTGGAAACAGTCAACAAGGAAAATGAGACCGATGTATGCAAAAAGCTATCAAACCAACAGCAGTGAAAACCAGGGTTGGCAGCAGAATGACACGAGCAAAACAGGAACAGTGTGATGTCTGTGAAGACTTTGCTAGATTAATAATAAATAGGTATACGTAAATAATTATAGTTTTTGACAGTTTTAATGACAAGTCATCCAAGGAAAAAAAAAATCTGCATATTTGGAATTGAAAAATGTCAAGTTTGAGATGACAGAGGGAAAGAGATGGTTTGGAACAGAGACTGGCAGCTTGTCCAAATATGTGTAATACTAAATACAGGTGATTATATTATTTGAAATTAAAAATAAGCTGTGATTTGGTTATTTTTAAATTGTTAGGCCTTCTCAGCTGCAAATTTCACCAGGTGCTCAGAGCAGTTGTAACAACAAGCACATCATGTGTTACTTAAAAATAACATTCCTAGGCATCACTTTATCTTTCCACCAAAGGAAAGCTGTTTTCCATGGTTAGAAGCAAATTCCTCATTTCCCCATGTAATTTAAGGTAGATTCTAAAACTGTGTAATTCGTAAGGTACAGCTAAGATTTTAAAAGGTTGCTTTTTTGAAATTAATATATGGATGAATTAGGCAGCGGCTGTATATGCTATGGATATTTTTCTTGTTGGTTGCACCTAAAGCTGATTGAGGACATACCTCTTTTGACTTATAAACCATATTTTTAAATATAATCTTGTTTCCCTTTATTGCACCTTGTTGATCTCACTTGTCTCACTGTAGCTCAAAATACTGTGGAAATCAAGGGCAAAAATATACACCTGTGTTGTTTTGTTTTGTTTTGTTTTTTATATACAGCAATGTGTCAACACTAAATATGTATAGAAGACTTCATATATATAAAACCCCTTTGTTTTTCTCCTGTTAGCCTATACCAGTAGGATAAATTGGTCATCATTTAACAGCTAAGTCGAGAGAAGCCCCAGAAATCTGACAGTTAATGAAGTTATCCTGCCCTACTGTTCCAGTGTTGG
>VWYH01008940.1:4768-34952 GCA_013399365.1 Pampusana beccarii | reverse complement strand
CATCCCAGCCAGACCAAATACAAATGGGGAAGAGGGTATATCCAGAGAGCTCTTGCAAGGCAGGTCAGTGGATAAAACTGGCAAACTTTTTCTGGGATTTCCTCATGCTAATCCTGACCTCTGTTGGTTCTCATATTTCATGAAGTTGAGAACTTAAAAGATATTCTCTACTTCTAGCTGGGTACTCTTCACATTTTAATGCATAAGCTTCTCCTGTCTGTCTCAACCACTTGTTGGTATTTAAAGTTCTGAAATATAGGAACCTATCATGATATTGCCATGAGCCTCATTTGTGGGATAAAGCTTTTCTGGGTGATGTCCTTACAATCCTGATCAGAATAATATGTCTTTGCCTGAGTAGTTCTAATAGTCTTAGTAGTTTTTCACTAGCCCTTTGCCCTACTGTGGTCTGGCTTGGATGGACACACTCTTCACTGAGTAAAGAACTGGCCCAAAGAGTTGTGGTGAACAGAGTCAAATCCAGTTGGTGACCAGTCATGAATCATGTTCCCCAGGGCCCAGTACTGGGGCCAGTTCTGGTTAATCTCTTTATCAATGATCTGGACAAAGGGACTGAATGCACCCTGAGTAAGTATGCCGATGACACCAAGTTGGGTGGGAGTGTTGACCTGCTGGAGGGTACGAATCCCTCTACAGAGAGATCTGGACTGGCTGGATCATTGGCCTGAGAGCAGCTGTATGAGGTCCAACAAGGCTAATTGCTGGGTCCTGCACTTGGGTCACAACAACCCCATGGGACGCTATAGACTTGGGGAAGAGTGGCCGGAAAGCTACCTGGCAGAAAAGGACCTGGGGGTTTTGATTGNAGCATCCTGGCTTGTATCAAGAATAGCGTGGCCAGCAGAACTAGGGAAGTGATCGTCCCCCTGTATTCAGTGCTGGTGAGGCCACACCTTGAATACTGTGTTCGGTTTTGGGCCCCTCGCTACAAGGAAGACATTAAGGTGCTGGAGAGAGTTCAGAGGAGGGTGACAAGGCTGGTGAAGGGTCTGGAGCACAAGTCTTATGAGGAGCAGCTGAGGGACCTGGGGCTGTTTAGCCTGGAGAAAAGGAGGCTGAGGGGAGACATTATCACTCTCTACAACTACCTGAAAGGAGGTCATAGCATGGAGGGTGTTGGTCTGTTCTCCAAAGTAGGAAGTGATAGGACTTCTGTCTACAACTATGTCATATCCAGTAGACTGTCTTTGCTTAATTGATAATCCTTTTCTTACTGTCAGTTTGCTTAGTCTTAGCTGCCATGGTTGCCATACAGTTACAAAATGTGTGCCTTCAGTTCATGCACTTAAGGTTTCATCTTTTTCACAAAATAAGCTGTTAATATATGTCAGTGTATTTGAATGATTTATGCTATTGGAGTCACTGAATTAACAGTACTTCTGAGTTAGCATATACAAGACATTTTTGCTGCTCTAAGGCCTGAGTTATGGATGACAACTTTAAAGAACTGCTGTCATGACCCTGGAGTGTTTCAGTTGTCGCTGTCAAGTTCATTTCCCTGGTGAATGAAGCCAGGCTGCCATTGTACAAAGATGGGTTCTGTCCATCTTTTTTGAGGATGATTTCCTTGCTCTTTCATTACAAACAGTAGAAGATTATTGGCATGTGCCATAATGGTATTTGAAATTGAAGGTATATGAGGCTGGAGTATGGCAGTAAGTGGGAGCTGTTTTCAAGAGGGTCTTCTTTCCTGTGGTTAAACTGCATTTATCAGATTTGAGGAATAATAGTGAAAGTAATTACCTTTCATCTATAAGCATAATTTGAGGGGTTTATATTTAATGCCATATAGAAAGTTTGAATTTCCATTTAGTACAGTTGGATGGAAAGTACTTCTACAGTAGGAGCCAAATTTCTTCAAATGCCCACATTAAAACAGTTTTTGAACTTTTTATGCCTAAGCTGTTGAACTGTTTTACTTATAAATGTTCTAAAATGTTTGTCGTGGTTTAACCCGAGCTAGCAATCTAAACCACTATAGCCACTCACTCACTTGCCCCCACCCCCAAATAGGGGAGATAATTGAAAGGGAAGGGGTAAACTTATGAACTGAGATAATAAACACAGTTTTATAAAATAACAAAATACTAATGTACTACTACAATACTAATATAAATGTAATGGAAAATAGAGTATAAAATAAAAGATACTCAATGCATTTTCTTACGAAGTCTGTCTGCACTGGGAAGAGAGCACCCTGGTCCCAAACAGCCAATCCCGGGGGAAGAGAGAGAAAAAGCCAAAAAGACTGAAAGGCCTAGAGGCCCACTGCAAAATGACAGACTGGCAAAAGGCCAAACTAAAATGGAACTCAACTGAAATGGAGTAGAACCGGAACAGGTCTCCATCCCTAGCCAGAAAACCCGACTCTTATTAAATATGAAACATGGCACTAATGGTATGGAATATCTCATAGATCAGCCTGGATGTTAGGCAAGGTCTGTCCCATCTGTGCCCCTCTTGCTAGCTGCTTTCTACCTGAAGGTAGAGAGCTCAGAAAGACCTTGGCTCCCAGACAACAACTAAGATATTAGTAAGTTCTTTGTTTCAACTCAAAAACACTGGAAAGTTACTTGAAGAAAAACATTAATTCGGTCTTGGGGTGCTATCTTCTTGTTCTCAGACTAAAGCCAAACAATGACTGTGCTAGCTACAAAAAATAAAAGTTTCTAACTGCATGAAGTTACTTGCTGCATGAAGTTACTAACTGCATGAAGTTACTGCATGAAGTAACTTGCTTTCAGTCAAACCAGCACAATGTTCTAAAAAATTATTTTGTATTAGAGCTGATACAAAAATCATTCTGACCCTAACTGTAGAGTCATGACTTACAAGATTAAGGTCAGAGTTTTACTGTGAGCCCAAACTGGTACTTACCATTATTTTTTTCCTTCCTCTGTTTTTAATACTTCAATAACGTTAAGCTGCCATTTAATTTTCTGATACCACTTCTACTAAATACCAGAGCTAAAGAGAATAGATCTATGGAGAGGAATTACTGAATCTTCACTAATTTCTGTGGTCCAGCCATCTAGCCTTGTGATATTTTCCAGTTTTCTGTTTTGAATGGATACTAGAAAAATGACTGAAAAATTGGAAAAGTAATCTAAAGTGAGAAATGCAAGAATCTCAGTCTACTCAGGCCTGTTATGCACAATAAAGGAAGATTATCTCCTTTGTGATTTGAGAGACCTACATAGACTAAAAACTTGATAGTGAAGACACTTCTACCAATCAAGCAAAAGGTAGCTGAAAATTGTAATTGGACCTGGACAAATTTAACCAGAAAACTTTTGAAATAAGCTTAGAATTTTGAGTCATGGCAGCCAGGCAGTAGATCAGCTAACCAGGAGCTGTGCTAGATTCTTGTATTAGAAATCTTAAAAATTGGAGTATGCTGTTTTTTGTAAAAACTCAACCATCACTTTTGGACTTGAAGACAATATTAACTCAGGAAATCTTAGAGTATGAAGAAATTCAGACCAGACAATCAGAATATCTTCTTCTGGCCATTTATAGTGGGTTATTTACCTTCTGTGAACATAATTATGGCAATCATACTCTTTTCCTGACCTTTCCCACCATACAAGGGAGTGTTTGCACTTGCTCCACTCTTAAAAAATCATATGTATTTTCATCCCTTTCTTTTATGAATATCTTGTTTTGTTTGACAAACTTCTCAAACTTTGTAATTTTACAGCTTCCTAAGAAAATTAACTGAGATTAAGTCTTTCATTTCTATGACATTTAAATAGAGGTGGAGTAGTGTATTTATATTTAGTAGTCACATTAACTTTTATTCTGAAAATTGTTAAAGTCTCTGAAAATAGACCATGACTGCTGAGAGTGTATTATCAGTTAAAATATTTGATAAAATATCTAGTATCTCTTTTGGGCAGGAGCATACTTTCTGTTCACCACCTAGCTGTAAATCCTAGCAACTACTTAAAATTGTGAAGAATCATATTTAGTTATTCATAAAGGAGTATTTTTGAGTATTTTTGTACTATTTGTGCTAGTATTAGCAATGTTTTATCTTCAATTGACTGTGAACAAATAGTTTTGTGTGGTGAGATTAATTTGCAGGTGCTTTATGTTTTCCCCTAGCTTTGTAGACTATTAGCCCATGCCTTGCTATGGTGATTAGATTATAGGGTACTATAAGTGCATAGAGGGACATGTAATGGACATGTGACAGATACCTAAATGCTCTCTTAGGGAGATAAGATTGTAGTCTCAGGCTATGATACTGTAAACTGCACCTTTCAAGCAAATTTCTCCTCTTCTATGAAACCAAATGGCAGAGTGTCTGCAAAGATGTGGCAGTTTTAAAAACAAACTGAAAAAAGCATAACCCAGAACAACGGGCTTGTGCAAAATGAAAGAAATGCTTGGTTAGTTCCTTTTTCCATTGTGCTAAAAGTTAAAAATGTACGAAGACGGGAGCAGGATTTTGTCGTTACTTGACATGCACAGATCAGAGCATGTAGTTGATGATAGCTTAGAATAGAATCTCAAAATGTAAATATCTGTTTCCTTTCAGTTGAATACAAGTGTGTCTTTAACCCTTGGAGCAGAGGTATGCAGCAAGAGAGAAAGGGAAACAAGAAATTAGACACTTTCTTTTTGTCCCTGGGTTACACCTTCAATCTTTTTAATACACATTCCAAGTTTAGTGTGAATAAGGGCAATGATTCCCTCTTGCCATCAGTGCTCAGGTAATCTATTGCATTAATCAGCCAGCTAGTGTGAAATGCATGGGGAGTGATTATGCTATCATACACAATACAACCAGCATGAAGCACTTTTCAAGTCAGTAATAGAATGAATTAGAGCAAAATGAAACATTCTGTTCTACAAGAAACACAGCACCCATAGCAAGCCTTTTTTCTGCATAGAGAAACCAGAATGCATTAAGGAACTATTTTTATTAATAAAATTGCAACTTGGATCCAACTGAATGCTGAGAGTATTTTTCCTTGGGGTTCTTATCAAGGAGAGCACAGCACTGAAGTGCTTTGCCTATCTTCTCTGTTCCATAAAATCAACTGTTTAATTGGAGCATTCTCCAGTGGGACTTGTGATTATGCTTTGTTCTAATGGAGGTCTCTCCATTCCTGGAGTGGCCAGGTGGCTTTATCAGTCATTCTGAAGGCACTTGTACTGCTTGTTGAGAAGCAATAAATATCATACACTACCTTCTTTGAGGTTTCCAAGTGACTGTCCTAGTGAAAGTGTGTATGTGTTTAAAAAACAGATGTAAACCACTTTAAAAATCCTTTGCTAACACTTCTATTTTAAAGGAGTCATAGGTTCTGTCTCCGGTTATTGCTACTATTCTGGCACTTCTAATGCTGGAAAATGATGCTTTTGTAATAGAATTCATTAGGGTCAAATGGGGCACAGCAGCAAGTGTGCAGCAAGTGCTGAAGCTGATTTGTCTGTTGCACAAAGGGAATAATCTTGATTATCTGGCTTTGCTTTCTTTGAAATAATCTAATGTTACTAACTTGGTAGCTTTTGGGTTTTTAGTTTTTTAAGAAAGAGATGTGCATTAATGGAAAGAGCAAAGATGTCAAAACGTGCATCAGTTTCTTGCATATTTTGATTTTGCAAATGAATTGATTGATCTTAAGTATATTAAACATAAAATTCCAAGGCAAAGGCCAAGTTTCAACCACTGATTGCACAGGTATAGTAAATGTGGAAATGCTGACCCAAACCAGTGTTGCTACACAGCAGCCCTGACAAGATAGCATAATATTTCTAGGAAAGGCAGATTTCTTGGGAAGACTGTAATCAGTCAAACATAATTCTATGCTGGATCTTCACTCATACCTCCCCCACTATAACTAATTTCTACCACCACCCTCCCAAAACTGGGATTTATGAAAACCGAGCAATGCTTAATCTCTTGGGAGAGTATGTATACATTCCTTGCACTTTCTTTGGCTTCATGAATACATGCATACATAAGATGTGTAATTATTACAACACCTCCTTTTACAGTGACTGAATTTGCATGTTTAAATCCTAATCAGTATAAAGGCATGTTGTTCCTTTCTCCCTCATGAATTCAGGGGTATGGATGTCTACTGAGAAATACAAAAGTACTGATGTTCCCCTTGTACATACAAGGTATGCATGCATTGTATAAAACAGTAATGTAACCTGTTTCTTTGTGGTGTGAGGCACACTAAAGATGAATGACAACCGTGCATTTTAAAAAAGAGGGCTATTTGAACCAAAGGTCTGTTTTGGCAAAGCTGACTTTTTCCAGGTCAAAACAATTATTGTTGAACTAAAATAGGCAGTTCCTCACTGCAATATAACAGTTCTAATATTCATTCCATTGTGAAATTGAATATCAAATTGCAGTCACAGCATAACTTGTCTTCCAGTTATCTTCTAGGGGGAAAAAAAAATTGCATATCGGTTTGTGATATTTTGCCACTGTGCTGTGAGGAGCTTCATAATTGAAAGGCATGCGTCACAGTCAAGGGATCCAAATCAGAACTTTACTTTTGGTTTAGTCTGGGGGAGTGTGTTAGCCTTCTGAGATCCAGTGTGAAGAGATATTTGGTGCCTGGGGAAAGTGAGATAGGAAAAAGTGAGCGGTGTTAGAAAAATAAAATATGTAAATACAAACACATTCTCTGATTGTTTCTTTTTTTTTTTTTCTTTTCAATTTAATGAGTCATTTGTTCATATTGCCAGGAATGTATTTTGGGAAACTCAAAAATATAGGCTGTTGCAAACAGCAGTTTCCAGGCTGAAGTCAATAGAAATGGATTTAAATATGTTCCCCACAAATTAATTGCAAGTAGCAGCCCTTCGTTGTTCCATAAGCCTTACCTGTAGTAAAGGGTAAGCATGATCAGCAGTTTCCCCATATAGGAGCCATTAGGCAGAAAATAGATAATCTTGTTCGAAGCCAGTGTAAACTTTCAGGTTGGTGGTGATATTTAAGGGCCAGCTCATGAGGGCTTCCACTGAGCAGCACCAGAATGAAATAGGAAGAATATCCTCTGGGCTCCTTCCAGTTGGCATGTGGGGCAATGGGGGCGCAAGTGAACACTTTCCTCAGACTTTTCGGCACTAGGAATGGGACAGGAACCAATGAATTGAAAGAGCCAGAATGGAGCAGATGTCAGGGGAGGGGGAAGGCACATGGGGAGGAGGAGGAGGAAGAAACAAGTACAGGCAAATGCACACACTGAGGGGGAGATCACACACATACACACAAAGACTTGAAACCCAAATAAGCTGAAGAGTGTGGGGTCATTGGCATTATGCTTCCTTTTCCCAGATGGTAGCCTTTGTAGTGCTACAGGAGCTGAGCTTCTTTAAGTGGTTTGTGTGGGGTTTATTAGAAATACACTTGTCCTTGTGCTTCATTTGCATAAAAATAGCATGGATTTCTGAGACAGCCACTGCTAACAATGTAGTTATGCTTGACATAGTTTAAACCAAAGAAGATTTTAAAGGATTTTGGTACCTTGGGTTATCCCTTCCCTTTCCTGCCTCTTAGATGTACTGCATGCATAGTGGAGCTTCTGAAGAAAAGTGAATTCCTTTGCTTCTAGTGGTGTTTCTGAATTGCAGAAAAAAAAAAAGACCACTCATTTTGTAGGGGCATGATGTAATCACTAGTGTGCATTCTACCTTGCTGGATCATTGACATACTTGCCACATGTGGTTAAGATATTCCACTTTGCTTTTGCTTCAGTTGGAAAACACTGGGAATCTGGTTAAAAAGTATTAAATTGGCTTTTTATTTTTTAGATGCTGAGAGGTACAGTGTCTCCTCAGTGCCAAAAGTAATACTTGATTTCGAAAATAAATAAGTCCAAGATAACTATTCTACAAGGCTTTCCAATATGCCCCATCTTCTGTTTTGTTTTGTATGTTGCAAGCAATATAGTCCTTTTGTCTTGGGCAGTGCTGAATGCATTGAAGCTTAATAATAAGAGCCAGTTATAATGCCATTCAGAGGGATCTGGACAAGCTAGAGAAGTATGCTCATGTGAATCTCATGAGGTTTAACAAGGTCAAGGGCAAGGTCCTGCACTTGGGTCAGGGCAACCCCTGGTATCAGTACAGGTTGGGGGATTAAGGGATTGAGAGCAGCCCTGTGGAGAAAGAGTTGAGGGGTACTGGTGGATGCAAAACTGGACATGAGCTGGCAATGTGCACTCACAGACCAAAAAGAAAACCATATCCTGGGCTGCATAAAAAACAGCATGGCCAGCAGGTTGAGGGAGGTGATTCTGCCCCTCTACTCTGCTATTGTGAGACCCCACCTGGAGTACTATGTCCAGCTCTGGAATCCTCAGTACAGGAAAGACATGGACCTGTTGGAGAGGGTCCAGAGGACGGCCACAAAAATTATCAGAGGACTGGAACACCTCTCCTATGAGGAAAAGCTGAGAGAGATGGAGCTGTTTAGTCTGGAGAAGAGAAAGCTCTGGGGAGACCTTTTTGTGGCCTTTCAGGGGACAAAACTTTTTAGCAGGGCCAGTAGTGATAAGACTGTAATGGTTTTAAACTGAAAGAGGTTAAATTCAGACTAGATATAAGGAAGAAATTTTTTATTATGAGGGTGATGAAACACTGGAACAGATTGCCCAGAGAGGCTGTAGATGCCCCATCCTTGGAGACATTCAAGGCAAGGCTGGATGGGGCTCTGAGCAAAATGACCTAGTTTGAAGAAATCCCTGCTCATTGCAGAGGGGTTGGACTAGATGACCTTTGAAGGTCCCTTCCAACCCAAACCATTCTATGATTCTATAATTTGACTCTGGGGAGTGAAGCATGTTGAACAGTGTGTCTAAAGAACCCAAAAACAAAACCCAAAAACCACCACAAGCAAAAAAACTCAACAAAACACTCTGTTCTACCGTATATAACTACTCTGCAGTAATCATCTGCATTAGTGTAGTGTCTCTCTGGTGTTCTCCATTGTACCATATCTTATTTTGTTGTGGTTTTCAGATTTCTTTGATATTACTTCCCCATTCCATGTCAGCTTGAATAGCAGCAGACTTGTAACCTTAAGGATTGAGCTGGTTTGACTGAAATGGACTTGGTTTTCTTGGTGCAGTTAGAAACTTTTTTGTAGCTAGCATGGTCATTGTTTGAATTTAGTTTGCGAATAATAAGATAACACCCCGGGATAGAATTAAAGTTTTTCTTCAAGTAACTTTCCAGTGTTTTTGAGTTGGAATGAACTGAACGTAAGAACTTACTGATATCTTGGTTGTTGTCTGGGAGACCAAGGTCTTTCTGAGCTCTCTATCTATCATCAGGTGCAAAGCAGCTAGCAAGGGGGCACAGATGGGACAGACCTTGCCTAACATCCAGGCTGATCTATGAGATATTCCATACCATTAGCGTCATGCTTCATATATAATTGGAGTTGTTTTTTTCCAGCTCGTTAGATTAATTTCAGTTCAGCTCCATTTCGGTTGAGTTCCATCTGGGAGTTCCATTAGTTCAGTTAGTTTTGTTAATTTGCCTTTGGGCCTTTCTGCCTTTTTGGCCTTTTCACTCTCTTCCCGGGATCAGCTGTTTGGTGCCATGGTGCTCTCTTCCCGGGACTGGCTGCTCAGCACAGATGGAGTTTGTGAGGAATTTCATTGCGTATCACTTATTTTATATTCCATTTTTATTTTATATATTATTAGTAGTAGTGTATTATTATTACCTTGTTATTTCATTAAACTGTTTCTATCTCAACACATGAGTTTATCCCTTCCCTTTTGATTCTCTCCCCTACTTGAGGGACTGGGGGAGAATGAGCAAGGGGCTATTGTGGTTTTGATTGCTAGCTGGATTTAAACCACAACAAGGATCAAGCTCTGTTTCCACTGGTTCCTGTGCTATGGCATGCGGACATACAGAGTTACATCAGGAATGAATGTAATGTGATGGTCTGTGATCTGGGTATCCATTTTGCATTCTTAGCCAAAGAATACTTGAATATGAGAATTCTATTATCTTGGAAGAACCAGGTGCATTTTTTTTTCTTTTTTTTTCAGCCTGTCATGAAGATTTCATAGTTTAAGCATATTCTTTAAATCTCTTGTAGTATATAAGGCATGTTCTTAATGAGCAAGTGAACTGTTGCTAAACAATGCTTTCAGATGTCTTCATGCTTCTGTCACAGTTCACGTTGACAAAGAGACAGCTGATTTATAGAAAAATCTTTCCTTTTGAAAAGTGTTGCTAGAGACCCCGATGTATTTATGCCTACCCTGCTATATAGTGTCAGGGAACAGGTTCTAAAGTGATGGTATATGTGAAATGTCAGTTCAAATTAGCTTTCCATTTGAGCTCCATAAACAGAAAATGTAAAATAAATTTTCTAGTGTAACCAAATTACTGAACTAGTAGCAGTAAAAATATCTTATTCCTATTAGACTGCACAAAACCAGTGTTTACTGGATCTCTGAGGTCCAGATGTGTTTGGGAATGAGTTATATGATCAGTAGTGCTTCTGGTGGGTTTTGAGTGTGAAAGTATATGCTTATAAAATCCATCTTACTAATGTACTTAGGTAATTTCCTGTTGTAACCTTATGTGAATTCTTGTTTGCTTTTGACTGATGTTCCTGTCTGATGGACCATACATTGTGAACTATGGATTTTCTAATACAAAAGACCCACTTAATGCCTTTTAATTGAGAAGGTTGGCTTGGCACAGTCTTTCAGCTGCCATACCAGCTCCAAGATTCTGCATCAGGAATTCAGTCTGCCTGGTTTTAGGCATAGCTGGGAAACAAGCAGTGTAGCCTTCAAGGGGAGAAAAAGTGTTACAGTATAGAAGTTTGCAATTAGTCACTGGCTGCTGCATTTTTAATAGAAAATCTAATTTATCATTTTTTTTTTTAAATCAGGTGCTCTGTGGATGTGTATAGTCTTAAATCCCCACTGCAAGTTGGAGCAGAAGGCCAGTTGGCTAAAACAGCTGAAAAAATGGAACAGTGTGGATGTTTGTCCCTGGGAAGATGGAAATGAGTTGCCCAATTTAACTAATGCTTTGCCTCAGAGTGCAAATTCTAACCAAGGTGAGCCTAAATATGTTGCACTGATTGCAACATATAATATAGCCTCTGTCTTATATACTCTAACCTTGCAGAATTCAGCACTCTTTCCTGGGACAAGTAACTTTCTTGTTGAGGATTGACCAGCCAAATTTATTTTCACTAATACTGTCCTTGCAGAAAGTCTAAACAGTGTTTTGGGGTTTGTTTTTGTTTTTTTTCCTGTTTGTTTGGATTTTTTGCTTGTTTGCTGTTTTGTGTTGTTTTGGTTTGGTTTTTGTGCTGGGGATGCAGTGTTTTCAAAGCAAGTATTTGTGTTTATTAATTAGAAGGTCTTCTAACTTTTCACTTAGTCCTTCTAAATACTTGTTGCATGAAAATTGGATGTCCCTGAAAAATCTCATACAAAAGCCTGTTGTTTCTTTGCTTGACTGTAATCTTATATACCTTCTGGTGCTGGGGTTTAAAATTTGTTTGCAGTTACAAAGCCTTTGATACTTAAACATAGATCTGTTGTAAATGCATTAAACTGAGTGTGTAAGAAACGAAAGCAGCTATCTGTGGGATGTGCTGTGTTCTGCAGTCTGCACTGACAGGTTGAGGTGTGCAGAGGCAACACTGCCTTCTTGGAGAAGGTGTCTCCTTACTCAATATCATGCTCTCTAAAATGTGATTATCAAATCTGACAGAAGCCTTCTCCAGTCATCTTCAAGCAAAGATTGCTACTTTGCTAATAACTGAAGAAAATGCAACATATTTACCAGGAACACCAAACCACACAAACTCATAATCGTCAAAACCCTCCGTATTTTCATGCATATTTCATACAATTATGATAAAGTTAAAATTAAATGCTTGTGGGAAGTGGCAGGTTTGGGCTTAGATGGGTTTTCCTTGTTTATTTTTCTTGTATTGGGGCCAGTTCTGTTTAATCTCTTTATCAATGATCTGGATGAAGGGATTGAGTGCAACTTTAGTAAGTTTGCAGATGACACCAAATTGGGTGGGAGTGTTGATCTGCTGGAGGGTAGGATGGCCATACAGAGGGATCTGGACCGGCTGGATCGTTGGGCTGAGGCCAATTGTATGAGGTTTAACAAGGCCAAGTGCCGGGTCCTGCATTTGGGTCATAACAACCCCAGGCATCGCTGCAGGCTGGGCGAAGAGTGGCTGGAAAGCTCCCTGGCAGAAAGGGATCTGAGGGTGTTGATTGACAGGCAGCTGAACATGAGGCAGCAGTGTGCCCAGGTAGCTAAAAAGGCCAACAGCATCCTGGCTTGTATCAGGAATAGTGTGGCCAGCAGGACTAGAGAAGCGATTGTGCCACTGTGCTCGGCACTGGTGAGGCCGCACCTTGAATACTGTGTTCAGTTTTGGGCCCCTCATCATAAGAAGGACATTGAAATACTAGAGAGAGTACAGAGGTTGCAACAAGGTTGGTGAGGGGCCTGGAGCACAAGTCTTATGAGGAACGGCTGAGGGAGCTGGGGCTGTTTAGCCTTGAGAAAAGGAGGCTGAGGGGAGACCTTATTGCTGTCTACAACTACCTGAAAAGAGAGTTGTAGCATGGAGGGTGTTGGTCTCTTCTCCCAAGTAGCAAGTGATAGGACAAGAGGAAATAGCCTCAAGCCGTGCCGGGGAGGTTTAAATTGCCTATTAGGAAAAAATTCTTCATGGAAAGGGTTGTCAGGCGTTGGAACAGGCTGTCCAGGGAAGTGGTTGAATCACCATCCCTGGAGGTGTTTAAAAGGCATTTAGACGAGGTTCTTAAGGACATGATTTAGTGCTAGAGTTAGGTTAGGTTATGGTTGGACTGGATGATCCTGAGGGTCTCTTCCAACTGAAATGATTCTATGATTCTAAGATTACCTCTGAAGGAAATAGACTTGATTCATTTTTAAATCTTCCAGCTAGCTGGAGACAGAAGTTCATTCAACATATAACTTCCTACAGAGGTGTTTTGCTTTCTGGATCTTGTGCAGGCTAGTGGCAACTCTGATGTGGCATTTCAAGATTCATTTACACAGTGTCATGTTGACAGAGGGCTTTTGCTGTAAGATGTTCAGTAAGGATTTTGTCAGTCTCATGTCCTCAATACCTCACTTCCTTTGCAGTATTTGTATATGTTTATGACAAAAAAAATTATACAGGTGCTCAAAGTTAATGTTATTTCTCAAAGAGAACTACTAAAAATCTTTCATGTGATGTTTATCTGTCCCTGAATCTGAGGAGAGAAGCTGGGGATGTTTTAGTAGCTGTGTGCCATATGCTTTATAGTTCATTTTTAGGGGAGTTCTGTGCATGCTGTTTAATGTCTTTCGTCTCTAGCTGTTCCCTTTGCAAAGTCCTATTTAGCATTAGCTATGCTGGTTTGTAGATCTCTCTGAATGCAAAGTGAATGGCACACACTTTGAGCTGTTGGGTAATAGGATGTGAAATGTCATCTGCAATCTGCTCCTTGCAGAGGGGAGCAAGGCAGGCTGCCATCAGAAGACAAGAATACTGTGAATGACTGATTCACATATGAGTAAAAACTGATGCAGCTTTCTGAACTTGTGAAAATGACAGATTCATCGAACAGGCCGCATCGGACAGTGTTCACTCGAGCCATAGAGGCATGCGATCTGCACTGGCAGGACAGCCACTTACAGCACATTATCAGCAGTGACCTATACACCAACTACTGTTGCCATGACGACACTGAAAACTCACTCTTTGACTCTCACGGGTGGCCCCTCTGGCATGGTAAGTGGCTAAACTGAAAGATGTTTCCATGAATTACTTCTTTGTTCAGTTTCTATGGCATTATTCTGGGGGGATGGTGGGGAGATGAATGAAAAGCTTGGCAAAAAGAACAGAAACTCCCTTGAAATGCAGGCTCAGTAGTAGTCCTTTAAGTCTCTCTTGCATAGTTTTAAAAACAAGACAAAGAAAACAAACAAAAAAGTCCTTTTGCCTAACCTAGCAAAACAGACCATTGCAGACATGAAAGTATTGTTGTTCCTCAATTATTTTCTCCATTTTAGAACATGTTCCTACAGCCTGTGCAAGGGTGGACGCATTACGATCTCATGGATACCCACGAGAAGCACTGAGGCTAGCAATAGCTATTGTTAATACACTAAGAAGGCAGCAGCAGAAACAGATGGAAATGTTCCAGGCTCAGAAGAAAGGTAAATGTCGGGAAGAGAGAAGGGTGAAGGACATAATGAGGTGACAATAACACCAGACTGGGACTTTGCATGAGAAAACTCCTTTTGAAACTAAAGCAAAAGACATGCAAATTATCATAGTGGTAATGTAACATTCTGCATGATGGAGGGGTTTTTTAAGCTGGGTTGTGAGCTCTGCAGGGCAAGGGTTCTGTTCTACCTTCTGCAATACGTCTGACATGATGGGGCCTTTATCCCAATCAGGGGTTTTGGTTACACAGTGTAAATATTCATCCTGTGTAATTTATAGCTTTTTAAACAGAGCTTTACATTTAGCACATCAGGTATTTAAAATAATATTTTCCTCTGATGTATAATTTAGCAGAGCTATATATTTCTGAGGTGGAAGCCTAAAGTTGACATTGAGGATAACAAAAAGGGAAAAGTCTGCCCTACAGAAATTAATCAAATTTGGCAGTTTGTTCCAAAAGTCTCTTATGATGCTTAAAGCTTCAGTAGATTCACGTCGCTGGAAATTTTTGGAACGCTGGTGTTATAAAATGTTCTGTGGTGTTCTTCTGAGCACTATCCCTATTTTTTGAAGGATCATTCTACCAAAAATAATCCTGCACTGAACTTTGTCATAAGTTTGAAGAGGTAGTGGAAGAAGAAAGAGATGACTTTGTGTGCACATGGAAAAACTGGAATTACATTCTTGGCTACCTTTCATTGAAATTTTATTTTAGATCTTTGTTGCTACTCTTAACTATGTGTATCCTCATGCATTGTAGGCAAAAATACCAGTGTGAAGTCATGTATGTAAATTTTTGAAGTGTGTGTGCAGGTGTTTTCCCAGAAATGATCATTTAGAAATGGAAGTGAAGACAAGATGTAGACACCTGACTGAAAAAAAAAAATATCTGGCAGTTCCTCCTAATGTGCCTCTATTTCTTTTTCACAGTACCCAAGGAAGAAGTTTTGAGCACTATTGTGGATCTTAGATTTGAACAAAATTTAAAAACACTTTGTATTATTACTTAGGAGATTTTTTCTCAGTCTTATTATCATGTAATATATATTTCCTTAACATGTGCTCTCTTAAAAGCTTTTCATGTTTTCCAGCTTCTCAGACTGGGGAGGTGTGAAGGCAGGGGGTTATATCAGTGTGTGTATATGTGTATGTACCACTGACAGGTGTGAAGGGTCTGCTGCAAATGTGCTGGTCATAGTAGTACTCCTTTTTATTCACAGTTGCTAATGCAGTATCTAGACATTCAATACATCTGTTAAGTTCCTTTCCCTGTGAGCAGTTTCTATAGCTGTTAACTAATATTATGCTAAAAATGGAGTGTTCATTGTGCTAAACAATTTTTTCATGTTGTAACTGATTGATGGGTGAGGGCTACAAAAAACTGTATTCATGAAGGTATTTGTTGACTGAAACTTTAGAATGACAAAAAGATGTGCTTAAAAGACAATTTTTTCTCATATAGCTCATTTAAATGCTTTATCCTTTTTTTAGATGCAAGATAAGCTCATATTTTATTTATTAAAATGGAACACTTTAGAATATTTAATTTATTTCCATGTCATCAGATTCACATAAAATGTAAAAATGGTACTGTGTCTTTTGAGTGAGGAAATGGTTGTGAATATTTTCCAACAAAATTCTTTACTGTAATTTTTCAACAGACATTTTCAGAAGAGTAACTGATATGGTAAGAGATTTCAAAAGGTACTGCAATTGAAATTTTTGACCCATAATGCACTTTGCTAGTGCTCTAAATGTTTGGCCTTTGTCCATTATTTTTTTCCTCTTAACATATTCACAAAGGTCAATGAATTCACCCTGAAAGATACTATTTTCTCCTTCTAAGCAGAAGCTACTGGAAATACTTTGAATTCTGTACTGAGAGCATTTTAATCAGTTTTGCTTCTATAAATGTTTTGAGGGGCTAACATGCACTCTATTTCCCTCCCTCCATCTTTTCTGTCACAGAACTCCACAAAGGAGTAACCTCAATAACGAATCTTGAAGGTTGGGTGGGACACCCTTTGGATCCAATTGGCACCCTCTTCAGTAGCCTGATGGAAGCCTGCAGGGTGGATGATGAGAGCTTCCATGGATTCTCAGACTTCACAGGTAAGGCCATGCAAAGGAAGCAATCTTCTCTAAGTCTTCAGTAACTGGAGGCATTTTGCCTTTTGGAATTAACTTCAAAGCCAGTGTCTTTATAGAACTCACATTTGCTTTCCCTAAGAAAATATGAGGGAGAGAACACGTTTAAAGTAGAATTTTGTTATAAGTTATATGAAAGCACTTAAAAAATTACCAGTTACTCATCCTTGAAGACAATTCTGTATGTCACGCTCAAAATAAAACTGAATAAGACTTTATAGCAGCAACCCTCTCCACATACATTGCTCTGTCCTCTTTTTGAGAAATTATAGGAAATCACAGAATTGTCAAGATTGGAAGGCTCCTCTGGAGATTGTCTAGTCCACCTGCTCTGCTCAGAGCAGCGTCACCTACAGCAGGTTGCCCAGGACTGTGTCCAGTTGGGTTTTGAATAACTCCAAGAATTAATACCGTACAACCTCTCTGGGTGACCTCTTACAGTGTTTGACCATCCTCACAGCAAAAAAGTGTTTTCATATACTCAGATGGAATTTCCTGTATTTCAGTTTGTGCCCATTGCCTTTTATCCTGTCACGGGATACCACTGAGAAGAGTCTGTCTCTGTCTTCTTTACATTTTCCCATCAGATATTTATGCATTTTGGTAAGATCCTCCTGAGCCTTTTCCAAGCTAAACAATCCCAGCTGTCTCAGTCTCTTATATGGGAGATACTCCAGTCCTTTAATCATCTTTTTGGCCCCTCACTGGATCTGCTCCAGTATGTCTATGGGCAGCCCAGTACTGTACACAGGACTCCAGGTGTGGGCTCACCAGTGCTCAGCAGACGGGAAGGATCACCTCCCTCGATCTGCTGACGATGCTTCTCCTATGGAGTTCAGGATGTTATTTGACTTCTTAGCTACAAGTGTACATAATAATTCAAATTGATGACAAAACACTTAACATTTATAACATACATGGGCTATTAGAGAATAGTGTTGCAATATTGATACATGATTTAGGACAGGATGTGAATGCCCATTTTAACTATAGTATTTGCTTCCCAGGAGCTTAACTGATTTATTCCTGATTCTCAGTCCCTTTCCACCTCTGTGGTACTTTCTTATCACCTTCTGTGTGGTCAGAAACTCAATCCCTACAGCTCTTTTATATGCACATCCCCAGTCTTCTTGGGGCTTTGCCTCAAAACTAATTTTATTCAATTAGATTTTCTTCAATAATCTTCTAATCCCATATCCACCAATTCTGGAAAAACTTTAATTAAAAGAAATCAGATTCTTTGCAGTTAGAAAGAAAACAAAACAATCCCATGAAATAAAAGTAGCATGTGTTGAAAAGTAAATTCCCCCTACAAATGCATATGCAATCTACCAAATGCATTCTGCCTTCTCATTTGCTGCAGCTGTTCTTCTCCTTACATCTGTACATTACAACTTTTTGTTCACAAACTGGACTGTAAACTGCTAGAGGTTGGAATAGCATTTTTGGCATCTGTGAAGTGCCAAATGAATCAGTGGTACTCTTTAAAGCACTTTATGGCTTGGTCTGTGTGGAATTTACAAATAATCTTTACTAAAAGTAGCACTTCTAGTTTTAATAAAAATCAGAAACATTATACATGTTCATCATAAATACAGCTGTAACAAATAAAAGAGCATGAAGTTGTGGAGTTCCCAGGCCTACTATATTTGCACAATCCTAATAGCTTCAACTGAAATCTATGCAGGTGTATAAGCACCTTCCCTTTCCACTTACACAGCACCAAAACTTTAAGGAGCTAAAGAAATGGGTAGGGGAAAAAAATGAAATAGATCTTCCCATTTTGGCCTTATTAATACAAAACCTTTCTCCAGATCATGCAGTACAAAATGAAAACTTATTTTTACTTGAGTGGATTTTTTAAAACCTAATTGTTTTGTGTATTTGTGGAATTGGATCAGGTAGTTTAGATTGGATCATTGGATCTTGAAATTGTGCTAGTAATTTAAATCATTTTAAAAAATGAATACTAACAGAGAAAGCATTTGTAAATGTGACATTGTAGGCAGATTATGGATTAGAATGATTCCTGATGTGTTGTTTTTTGTGTCACCCTTTACAGAGAATGTGGGACAATGCAAATCTCTGGAGTACCAGCACCTGCCTGCACACAAGTTCTTAGAAGAAGGGGAATCTTATTTAACGTTGGCTGCGGAAGTAGCATTGATAGGGCTGGGACAGCAACGAATAATGCCAGATGGCTTGTATGCACAAGAGAAGATTTGTCGAAATGAGGAGCAGCTCATTTCTAAGCTACAGGAAATTGAATTGGATGATACTCTGGTGAAGATTTTTCGAAAACAAGCAGTCTTCCTATTAGAAGGTAGCTCATTGTAGATGCTAACTTCTTCTTTAAACTGTCTTCACTTACACAAGCCCACTGAATTAGTATTACACTGGAAACTGCCTTACATACTTAAGATAGTTTTTGATGTAGAACTCCAGCAAAATTTTATTTCCAGTCTCTTATGAAAATCAAACATACTTCAGATATCATATGTGTGTACAGATAAGGTATCTACTGACCTATAAGCCTTTAATTTTAATTTTATTGCATTTTGTTATTTAGATTTGTTGCTTTTCATAATCTCAGTATCCTAATTATGCAACCCAGGCTCACAATTAAATAATATAGACATCAGTTATCATCAACAGTTCTTAGGTAGCAAATTTCTAAATGCCACTTGTATCCTGAAAAAGGACTGGCAGCTGTTCCCAAGTGAAGAGCTCAGAAAATTCACTTAGAATTGCTAGGACAGAAATATAACATTTTCTTTGTAGCAATTAGGAAAATTAGGAAAATTACTTGCCTCTGAAGTTTGTATCATACATGAAAATTGAAATATATGGTTAAATATTGAGGCTTAAGTCCTGGGTTTGTGACTAAATTTTTATTAAGACAAATAACTTGTATTTGGGAATCAGCTAGTGTATTGCCATTAAATCTGTACAAAAAAAAGTGCATGCTTTTGCTTTAGCTTTAAAAAAGACACAACATATAGCACTTAAGCCTCATGTTTAGAGAGTAGTATTGTGGGTTCTAAAGTTGTCTTTCTATTTTTTTGGGTTTTTTTTTCAATGAAAGAAAAAACTTCAAAGGAACCAATTAGCTAAAGGAATGGTCCAAGTTTTGAGTTCTTGCTCAAAAGAACTGCTCAAAAGGTGGGGAGTGTGATACTACTCTAGCTAAGTTGTGAAGACTATTACACAGCAGTCAGGTTTTGCTTTCTTTCTGTAAGACATTTTTATTTTAAAACTACTTCTTTAATGGAAGAGAGACAGTATGTTGTTTAGGGTTCTCAGCTTTGAGTCACTATTATTGCCCAGATCCTTAAAGACTTTAGTGCCTACTGATGGTGCCATTTGAAACTGCAGAGAAGCTGCACCATAGGGAGAGTTTCCATTATGTGTGTCTGTAACTGCTGCTTTATAGCCTTTGGACAAGAACCACTACTTGCTGGATCCAGCTATTAACCACCATAGAGGGATCCTATGGGTTATAAAGTCAATTTGCTGCATCTGGTAAGGATGCTTTATGAAGAAAGGCAGGATTTCTCTCAAGTATTCTCTGATACTTCTAGTTTACTACTTCGATCACTGATATTCTTTTTGTTCTCTTAGAGTAGTAAACAAGTGATAATAGCAGGAAATCTGCTAAAATAACTACCTACAAAATTGCTGTGGTGAGCAGTGTGCAACGATGGTCTTGCATTACAGTGTGCTGAGAAATCTGGCTTTTCTGCAATAGCATCAGTTTACTACAGGATAGGCAGAAACTGCTAGCTCACATGGAGGTAAAACTATGCAGTGTTTTAAGATCTTAATCATATAAATTGTGTTTTTATAGTTAAAGTCCTGTAGATATCATAAAAAAGCTTAATCCAATATTAAGCTGATTTCTATGCTGTTAATGCAGATTAATGCATGCTGTATGTAGCTACCATTTGAATGTGTGGGAAAGCAGAACATAAGACTTGTGTTGCAAGAACTGTTCTACTTTTTAACTTGACTGCTAAGTTAATGGCAGAATATATTTTAATATAAATGCTTTGTCATATATTCTTTGTATCCTGAGTTTCTGACTGAACCACCAACTGGCAAACATACGTCAAATGGCTTCTTTCATTGAAGCAATGCCAGCTAGTTTTGAACGGCTTTCAACTTCATTTTAAATTATTGAGAGACACACTGTCACCTACTTAATCTTCATCGATATTTCTTTTGTGATCAGCCCCAGTCTTCAGAAATTCCCACCTTTGGACCTCATTTTTTTTTTCATCCCTAGCAATTTTTATCTTTGCATTTTGTGCTAAGGCACCAGTCAGAAAAACATTGCTGAAACAGCTGTGCTGGTCCAAGTTGTTACCATCTCTCTCTCATGGAATTCATCATCCTCTGCAGCAGAAGTGGTTGAATAAATTTTGTGAGTACTCCTCATCTGCTTCAGTATAGAGTCAGCCATGTTAGTTTGAACCACTGCTGAAAGCTATGACACGTGACTGCAGCGCAGAAGTGTTCTCACACATTCATTGATCCATCCAAGTGTGGTGTGCTGGAATCTCTAGTAGAAGAGGAAGTAGTAACTTCTAGGACTGATGGCTGCTATTTGTGCAATAATTGTCCAGTAATACTTAATGTAAGATTCTTATTCTGTATCTTGCAATATTTAATTCCTGAACCTGTAACTGCTGAAGTAAAAAAGTGTTTGACACAGTTTTCCTATTAATAGGAATAACAGTCTTAAGGTTGCAGGAAAAATGTAAAAACAGGATTAATATGCACTGTGAACATTCAGAACTCAGCAAACAAATAGTTTAATTTAACTTTTTTTTTTTAATCATAATTTCTGTTGTAAATCTTGACACTGCTGTTATGAAGTTGAAGTAATACACTGAGTGTGAGCAAAATCTATTGCCCCAACAATGGGAATAGTTTCCCCACAACAGACATAATTTTTAAGATTGTGTGGCTATAATGGAATAACAAAAGCATCTTTGGTGTAAGATCTGACCTAGTCTTCTCTGGAGACCAAATCCAGACCAAAGGGTTATTTCAATGCCTAATGTCAGCTGAGACATTAATAGGGATCAGGTGCTACTGTAGTGATCGGTGATTGGTGACTTCAATTAAAGATACATGTTTTTCCACTGTAACTATTTTTTTTTTTTCTGGTGAATTTCTTATAAAGCAATTATGCACCAACAGAGGGTGCATAGGGCGTCGTGCATAATATAACTCTGCAGGGGCAAAGCTAGGATTATCACCTTCTACTTTTGCATACCGTAGACTTGCTGAATGAGCCCCATGGAGCCCTGGGACCATTCTGTCATTTGTATGTGCACTGGTAGCGTGCTTAGTACTATACAATTTGCAGTTTGTCTTGTCTCAAAGAATATATGCTATTTAATACACTTGTAATATATTTCACAAAAATATCAATGTACCTTTACCTTTTGTACAGCAAACTGTCTCTGAATACTAATTCTAACTCAAGGTATAGTGAATATTTTTAAAGGTCCAGAAGTTGGGTTTTAACAGTCTGTAAAGACTGACATTCTCTTTCTCGTTCCCACAGCTGGACCATATAGTGGTTTAGGTGAAGTCATCCATCGAGAGAGTGTTCCAATGCACACATTTGCCAAGTATCTTTTTACCTCTCTCCTACCTCATGATGCTGAATTGGCATACAAAACTGCACTGAGAGCCATGCGGTATGTATTCACAAGTCATCTAGAAAGAGCACAAGTAGCGGTTTAGAAAAGGGGAAGACCTAGTCTTTTTTCAAGACCTAGTCTTGAAATCAAGACCTAGTCTTTTTTTCTAAAAGAAGCATTATTCCCTTTAAGCAGAAATTACTTTGATTCTGTCATCTGTAAAAGCAATTGATGTCTGTAGTATCTACAGTATAATAATTTATAAATGTACAATTACTGTTTATCTACAACTTAAAACAGCATTCTGTGTTACAAATCCTTCTAGAATTCCATTCTTGGGGCATGTGGTTTTGTGTTAAACAACAGCTTTAGCATGTGTTTTCTCTTACTGATATGGTTGTGTGTGCATGTGTGTGTGATGGCAGTGGCAAGGAAATGAGGAAAGAGACATCTCACCAGCAGTCTCAGGATCATCTGCTGCTTAGCAGATGATAGGACTATTTGTTCCACCAGCCTTCTTTATAAATTAATATAAATTTATAAATTCTTCTTTATAAATTAATATTCTTTATAAATTAATATGATAGATTTGAAACCATATGGTGTGATCTGAGCCAGTTCTTTTTTCTTGTGCTTCATAACTAAACAGTCTTGCACACTTCTGGGTGAATGTCAGGATTTAATATGGAGTATGTCATATGAAACCAAAATGTCCAACTTGCATCCCATTTGTCTTCAGTAATCAGGGAAACAGATGTTTATCAGAGAGTGCTCAGTGTGTGTTGGCTTTATCTCAGGGCAGGCCAGATTGTTAACAGTGGCTAACAAGGACCTTCTGATGGAAGTTCCAAGGGCCTAAATGATCAGCGATAAATCTATATTGTCCACATACAGCACAGGGAAGAAACTGGTCCCATCTGGATTACCTGGTTGCTGTTAAGAACTTTTAGTAAATGATACTTGACAAAGAATAGCCACAACTGAATACTAAGAGCAATCAATTCCCAGATTAAAAAAAAAAAAAAAAAAAAAGTATTGGGGTTTTCCTGGTCATTATTATCAAGAATAATTGCACATTGATCGAAGGACACAGTATCCACATAAGTAGCATTTAGCTTCATCAGACAGGTTGTGTCCTAGTGCTTTGGAGGTGTGTATTCTGGAGCTAGTTTCTCCAGAAAGCTAAATGGGGAGAAAATAATCCTGTGTTCAAAGGACTAAATGGGATGGCATGCATAAGAAGAATCATAGCTACAATCAGGTCAGGCCAAAGGTCTGCTCAGCCTGTTTGGGGTTTTTTTTTTGCCTCCAAGCATATGTAATAGTGTATGTTAGGGAAGGAGTCTAAGAAATATGAAGAGTGACCATGCATACTTGCTGCTTATGATTAGAATTTTAGGAAACAGATTGAGAAGACAAAAGTGCAATACTGATAAACTGTTGAGAACATTCAAATGTATCATCAGAAAACTGTCAGGGCCATCTAGGTACACCTCTTTCTTTTCATTGTAAGTGCATCAGTTACGCTGATCATACCAGATCAGCAAGGCAGTACAAAATGTGTGATATGTGGTTGTGTGTGGTGGGTTGTTGGGGCATTTTTGGGGTTGCTTTTTTTTTGTTCTTTTGGGGTTTTGTTTGTTTGGGGTTTTGTTTTGTTGTTGTATTTTTTTTTTTTGTTGGTGTGGGTGGTTTTTTGTGGGGTTTTTTTGTTTGTTTAAGAAAAAAAGGTCAATTTTATACAAGGACTTGTGTCTTTGTATTTAATTCCAGTCACTACCTTAAAGTGTTTCTCAGAGATTGTGGGGAGTTCCTTAAACTAAGCTACTGAAACCATGTCGAACGGCTGGAATAGACATCTATCAGCAGTTTTGTAGAGTACACTAAGTGCTTCAGTGAACGTGACAGCAGTTGAAGAAGGATTTGGGCTTTCTCTAGAAACAAATCATAACTGAAAAATTCTTTGCTGGAAGTTTCCTTTCTCAACTGGAAAAACAAGCAAGGCACTGAAAGATCCAAATTATGAAATCTCTAGTTAATCATGGGGACCTCCAGCCATCTTTTGACGTGATGCTGCCATCTCTGCCAAAGAAGTTACTTCTCAAACAGACCAGTATAAGAAAGAGTTGTCTTGTTTGCTTCCATCTGGTAAAATCACAGGAGACAGCAGCCTAATCAGGGCTGTTCTCCATAGCTCTCTTGGTGTCACTTTATAAGTCATATGAGAGTTTTATTTTTATATTAGTTATATTTTTTAATACATATTTGGCACTCTTAAGAAATGTGGACTGCTACCTTGAACTGTGGTGATGGCAGATGTAGACACTTTCTAGCCCATGTCTGTCTGCATTCCTTGGCACTTCTCAAAAATTCTCATAAAGAAGGTTGGTTACTCTTTCCATTCACACTGAAGTGATAGTTCAGTGTACAAAGCACTCCTGATACAAAACAAATAAAAACTAACTAAAACTAAATGTTACTTTGAGGGGGGGAAAGAAAAAAGCAAACATGAAGACTGAATGTCTGTTTCATGTTTGTGAGGTGGCATGGATCAGAAGAGGGAAAAACATCCCTTGAACATCCCTTCCTCCATGGCATGGGTAAAATATTTCTGCATAGAAATCTGTACAGTTGCTCATGCTTTTAGAAGTGGAGCATATTTCTTTCTTCACATGAACATTTATCAAAGAAATTAGCTTCCCAAGAGTACAGCTAGTTGCTCTCCAGACATAAGTGTTTAGTGTCAGTCTACACAGGTCATTGACCCATGATGGAAACTCTGGAGTATTTTGCCTCTCTGTATTCAAAATCATCTGTTGCTATTTCATTTTTTTAATACTCTTTTAGTATGTGGAACACACAGTGTGAAATCAATGGAAACTGAGACCATAAGACCTTTCATGCATGCACCTCAGGTCTGCAAGGAAAGGGTATACTATCCCTGATGGTCACTTCTGTCTACAGTTCTCTGCTTGCAGCACAGAAACATGGAGTACAGCATTGGAGAATGTGGATCTGTGGTGACCTAGCTGACTGCTCACTTGGAATCTGAACTTGAATGTTTGGCTTAGTTTGGCTGATCCCTTGTTAAGCCTGAATTTCAACCCAGGCTTTGGGAGTCAGACTTTAATGGTGACCTTTAATCAAAAAGTAGCTTTGCTAAAACCTAGCTAAATAATTGATGTTTGAAAGGAAAAAAAAAAGTGAAGAATGCTATCTGCGTGTGTTTGTTATGATGTTCCCTGATCTTGCCAAAATTGCACAAAAACCACCAATTCACAACAGCATTTGTTTTCACAGCAACATAGAAGGTGGCAATGAAATTCAAAGTGACAGAAGATTTTCCCAGAACACCTTCCTTTCATGCTCTTTGTCTATTCACTGTTACTCATAACCTAATAATCCTTTTAACATTGTGTAGTTGGGATTTTTCCTGTTTGTTGAAACCACTTAATAATGCATCTTTTTTTTCTCCCCCTCCCCCCCCCCCGTGCTTGGAAAAAATCAGCTGAAGAATTTATATGTATTTATTTATACCTATATAAGACTACATAAAGAGGTGTCTCAGTGGTACTAGGGAAGAGATTTGACTCTTGAAACAAATCCAAAGGGAAGTATTTTTTCATATTCGCATGCACATTATCAAAAGTAGTTTATATTGGAGCAGTAAAATATCCTTTTTGGTATGTCTGAATTTACTGCAAGGTCAAAATCCAAATGACTTGTTGAATAACCCTCTCCCTTACTTTGAGCATTTGCAAGTAAAGAAAGTATATTCCAAATATTGTAAAATATTTGCATGTTCTCAGTATGATGGAGAACTACTCCACTTTCCTTCCTGAGGGCTGTGGTTCAAAGACTGAAACAAGGCAGGGGAAAAAAGTTTCAACTCTATGGATGATGCAGAAAGTCTCTGCAGCCTTGGTTAATGTGAATTCCTGCAGATGCCCACTGATGTAGGCAAGTTTGGCAAATAGACTTTTAAAATTCCCCAAGAAGAGAAGTGGTTTTCCAATATCTTTATACCCAAAACTGGACATTTCATAAACAAGGTCAAGTGTTCTTGAAGCTTTAGTTTTACTTAGGAGTACATTAATATAATAATGATTTAATGAAAGATGATTTATTCCTTATTTCAGGTTGCTAGTATTGGAATCTATGGCTCCTTCAGGAGACATGTCCCGCCCGCACCACATTGCATCAGTTGTTCCAAACCGGTATCCCCGCTGGTTCACCCTAAGTCACATCGAATCCCAGCAGTGTGAGCTGGCATCAACCATGCTAACAGCAGCCAAAGGTACATTGCTGTCAGTTACGTACTCAACTAAATGTATGCTTTTAATATTGGATGGAATAAACAGATTATAAAACTTATGTTTAGGATCCAAATCGCAGTCTGACAGGAGCTTGAAATGGGAACAATGAACTGACTTAATTTTCTAGCAAAGTAGTTAAACTACCTAGATGGTACACAAATGAGCCTGATTTGAGGCTGATGAGACAGCTTTATGTTCTTCTGTCATACCATATAGATTGTGAAACCCAGGAGTGGACAAATCACTTCTAAAATTCACAAATCAGGATGACTTTTGGCCATATACTACACTAACACCATCAGGCACTAGAAGAGTTTGTGCCGTCTTGTATCTTTTGTTCATGTGATTTAATTATGGAAGGTTTATAAAAAACAAAATATGTATAACTGAAATATCATACTATTACATAGCAATGGCATACTCAATTATAATGTGTATCTGGATATTTTGGGAGCTTGTTGTGTTTTGGTGATTCTGTTTACACCTTGCAGGTGATGTTCGGAGGCTGGAAACAGTGTTAGAATCCATCCAGAAAAATATCCACTCCTCATCACACATCTTCAAACTTGCCCAGGATGCATTTAAAATAGCAACACTCATGGACAACTTGCCAGACATCACTCTTCTGAAAGTTTCTCTGGAGTTGGGCCTTCAGGTATTTCCCTCATTCATTATTACTACAGTAGAAGACAGGAATTTGACCCTGTGTTGGTGGGTACAGCTCTCTAAGTCACTGAGGACCATAACCTCTTTGGGCTCTATCTGGAATTTATAGATTCTGTTTTCTGATGTAAAGCACAGTTGACTGGTAAACACAAAGCAAGGGTCTGTGCAGTCCCTTTGTGCCATTTGAGCTGGGAGCAGCTGGCTGCAGGGCACTCCTCTGTTCAGATATGAGTGGACCAATGCAATGGGTTCAAGAGTATACGTAGGGATGGCTAGAGAGCAACATTATTCTACTTGTCAGAAATGCACTTTTGCAGATCTTTTGTATGGCCTTGACGGGTTTCTTATCATTCCTCCCATCCTTCACTTCCTTTCCCTCAAATGAGATTTGGTAGGTGTTTGTTGAATTACTAGTGAAAGCCACAGTCAACCATAATGGCCTGTTTCTAAGGCGAACTGCTAACAGCAGCCCTCTCACTTTTTCGTCAAATCCTGCACTCCACAAGCTGTGGAATGGTCATCTACATTAGACTCATCTTGACATGTACAAGAACCTCAGATCAGTTTTCAGGCTCTTAGGTGAGACTTTACAAGCTAAAAGGAGACAGCTAAGTTTTTAGGTATCTGGAGAAATATTGCCTTGCACAGTTCATTTCAACAAAAATAAATCTCTTCATCCCTCTTCAGGGAGTTCTTAAAAACAACGAAAAACAAGCAAATGAACAAAAAAATGCAAAGATCAGAAAACCATTCATTACTTTGCTTCAGTAAACAAAGCTCCAAAGACTTCTGGAGAAAGGATATTATCCCAGTTGCTTCTCATGCCAAAGAAAGGTACTATTTGCCTGTTCTAGACTTTTAGAAGCTGAAGTCATTAATCAGAAAGATGAGATTGTGTGCTTTGTTAGCCTTTCTTATTCCCAAGTTTGCTGTGGAAATCTGCTTTTCTTTTCACATCTTGGTATGTTTCTGCCTTAAATATTTGTTTACTTGAGAAAGATACTTATGATTGACTTGAATGTCACCTCAAACATTCACCAAGTATCATTCAGTAGTAGCAGCACACTTTGGATATCACTGTGTTCATGGATACTCCTGTGTGGATGATGGTGTCATCAGAATGTCTTAAGTAAGATCTAGTGAAATAAATATCATGAACCTTTACTTTCTCCTAAATCCAGTGTTTGGAATAAATTAGTGTAGAATATGTCCACTATCTGCCCCAAGCTTACTAAGGTGTTTTAAGAATCTTAAAATTAGTTTGCTTTCCAGAAGGAAGATACATAGCAGTTTTCTGGTAGTAACTCACAGCTGTATAGATTTCTATAGGAACATTTTTCCTGTAAAAGCCTTACAGTGTCAGCACTGTCTTCAGTAGTCTGCAGATGCTTTCCCCTCTCTTCCCCGTCAACCTAATGACAATTGGATTGTCTATATTTGCTATTGAGTAACTGACTGCTTATGACATTTATGTGCCCTATAAAATTCTGTTTCTCCCCTCACGTGGCAAACTGAACAGCAATGTCCTCGGAGGTATACCGTGCTGTCTGTCAGCTACAACAATGACAAGTTGGACTGGTTGGGCTGAGGAGATGATACCAACAATTTTAATAACTCTATCACTGGGATTTCTGTGACAGAAAAACCTCTTATATCGTTCTAGATTTGGGAGTAATGTATGGACTCAGGTTCTTTCTCCCTATTTCCAATGGCAACATGTGTTATATGACTCAGCAGAGGGAAGGCACTGAAACTAGCTGTGGAAAGTGTGGCCAAATGGGCATGGAGCATATCAGGTGTATTCTGTCCTTCAGAACCTTACTGGCACAGACACTGTAAGATTTGCAGGTACAGGAGGGGTTTCTATTCTTCCATTTGCTTGTTGTATGCTACATCAATGCAAGTAAGTATTACTGCACACATGCAGACAGGTACTGCTGTCAGAACTGCTAAGGAAGTTAGTGCAGGTGATCACTTGATGCATTTCTGGCAAGTGGTGTCCTTTCCCTGAAAGCCTGTAAATAAGCAAACCTCTTTCCAGTGTATATGACAAAGAAGTTTCAAATTGGTGCAGGAGCAAATGGTTGGTTGGCCATTTCTTGCATCTCTTATGGGTGGTGAGATCTTCTGTTCCTCTAGAATAAGAAATTCTAATTTAAAAAAAAAATCCATCAGGACAAAGTCAAGGTTATTCTTTGTAGAAGAGAGCTTGGCTTTCAGATATGCAAAGTATTAGGTTGGTGCAAAAGTAGTTGCAGTTTCAGACCATGAATTTTAAATCATTATAACTAGGTTCAAATACATCTTTAGTAATCAAAATAGGAACCATTACAGTCAACACATTTTTGCCAACGAGAAATAAGTTTGTTTATTCCTGTAGTGTAAAAATCCATGCTTCAGGAGTCAACAAACTCTTGGGAAGCATTTTCTGCATCCTGCTGGTTGTAGAAGCGTTTTCCCTGCAAAAAGTTGTCGGAATGCTTGAAGAAGTGGTAGTTGGTTGGCGAGAGGTCAGGTGAATATGGCAGATGAGGCAAAACTTCATAGCCCATTTCATTCCACTTTTGAAGCATTGGTTGTGTGATGTGTGCTCAGGTGTTGTCATGGAGAAGAATTGGGCCCTTTCTGTTTACCAATGCTGGCTGCAGGCATTGCAGTTTTTGGTGCATCTCATCGATTTGCTGAGCATACTTCTCAGATGTAATGGTTTCACCAGGATTCAGGAAGCTGTAGTAGATCAGAGTGGCAGAAAACCATCAAACAGTGACCATGACCTTTTTTTGGTGCAAGTTTGGCTTTGGGAAGTGCTTTGGAGGTTCTTCTCGGTCCAGCCACTGAGCTGATCATTGCTGGTTGTCATATACAATATACTTTTTGTCGCACGTCACAATCCAATCCATAAATGGTTTGTTGTTGTTGCGTAGAATAAGAGAAGATGACACTTCAAAACAACAATTTTTTGGATTTTCGGTCAGATCACGAGGCACCCTTTCCAATTTGCTTCAAATACCGAACGACTGTAGAATGGTCGATGTGGAGTTCTTCGGCAACTTCTCATGTAGTTAAAAGAGGATCAGCTTCAATGATTGCTCTCAGTTGGTCATTGTCAACTTCTGATGGCTGGCCACTACACTCCTCATCTTCAAGGCTCT
>VWYH01008939.1:178341-202539 GCA_013399365.1 Pampusana beccarii | reverse complement strand
TCCAACCTAAATGATTCTACAAAGGAAAAGACGTGTGCTTAGTGGAAGGGCTGCCTGAAGAGGAATGTGTTGCTAATACATCCAAACAGTATTTTATTGTGTTTTGTCCATTATTAGAAGATATAATGTGGAATTTAGAGCACTTGGAGACATCCTCAAGTTATACCGTATCCCTCTGCTATCTTGAGCTTGCATAGTATTCATCTCAGTGTGAAGGTTTAATCACCTGCCCCGTAGGGATGCTACCATATGCATGTGTCTCTGTAGTGGTTCACACAGAGTTTTGAAATCTGGAAAATCCATCTTCCACACAACTGTATGCTTTAGCGCTCCGGTATTACAAGAAAAAATAAAGATACTGCGTGTGTGCAGGGAGATGTGAAGTCAGGTTTCAGAATGCAGTTCGGTCTTAGAGATTTTGTTGGCTGAGCAGTCACCAAGCTTACTTTCATTTTTCTAGAAAAAGGTTGATTTTGGGTCTGTCTCTTCAAACATCGAATCAGTACATGGTACAAGCAACTTGGCATGTTAAGAGTTTTACTGTTTTCTTAAAAAGATAAGTTAATATAATTATACAAGGTGTTAGGAGAATTGTAGCAGTGGAAACACAAATGAAATGCAATCCCATGTATCTGGGCATTTATCCATATTGTTTGTCTAACTATTGTTACTAAATATCATCTAAGAAATCCCTGCAGAAATTACCCTAATTACTCTGGGATATCGTCTATTGCAGAGACATTTTCTTTGCTATATTATTTGGTAACACTTTGGTAGACGTATAGCTCACACCGAAGGATATTTGGGAGATTTCCTAAGGCAGCGGGATAATACGGAAGAAAACTGAAAGCCAGGAAAAATTAACTCTTCTTGAAATCCTATACATCATAGTGCTATATTCCAGTGCTTAAACCTGCATTTTCACTTAGCACGCTGGAGCTAACTAACCAGACAGCTGAATAGGTGGTTTGTCTTCGGCTTATGTGCGGCTTGAGCATCCAGGCTGGGCTGCTACTTAATGCCAAGGGAAACATCTTTGGCCTTTGGCTATGCCAAGTGCTGTTTGCATCCACCAGCACCCTGGGACAGCGGTGCACAATTTGCCACTGTAGCAATGACCTCTGAGAGCTTGGGTTAAGTTGGATTCTGATGAAGTAAGCTATAATGAAACGTGATTTTTGCTGCAGTGTTACTTGTTTGTTAGTATGAGCCTAAAAATGCACATGAAGTCAGTATGAAGAACACGTTTGCCCTATGGACTTCAAATACTCTTACAAAAGTCTTTAGAAGGGTTTAAGCAACTTATAAAGAATGTTATATATATAAAAATACATATAATAAAAACCCTGCACAAGATTCTGAGTAATGCAGGGAGGAAAATGCACGTGTTGCTTGTGCCTCCTTGTACCCAGAGACCAGCAGCGAGGGGACTGCAGGCTACTTGCCCTGGCATCAGAAAACACAAACGCAACCATCACAATTCAGTGCACATCAAGTGTGTGAGGACTTTCTTTTAAGGTATGCAGATGTGTAAATATCTTCATAGATAAAAGTCTTGATGGCAGAATGAAAGAAATGAAACTGGGAGAGTTATGTTGAGAAATTGCTTACATCTATGCCTTCATTTACTTGGAAACAGGCAGGTTAAGAATTCGTATTTCTGGTCACTTATTTGCTGTTCTATATCGGGATCCCTCCTCTCAGTGTCATTATAATGTCATTTATTCTGGAAGCTTCGTCATGGTTCCGTGAGCCTGCCTATAGGTTTCAGAGGTTCAAATTATTGTCAAAATATGTACCAGTATATGACAATATAACCTTAAAGAAGTGCATAGTACAAGTATTAGTTACGAGCATTGCTTATCGGAGCAAAATAAGCTGTCACATACATCTTTTCACAAAGATACCAAACCATTTTGCAATACGTTTGCATCAACTGTAGTTTTCTTTCTCACTAGNTCACAAAGATACCAAACCATTTTGTAATACGCTTGCATCAACTGACCAGAGTCAATAGTAGTTTTCTTTCTCACTACTTGAATTAGTTGGTGCCGAGAGAGGGAAAAAAAAATAAATCTAAAAGTTTAAGAATTATTTTACTGGTTCCTAGTATATTTGCTGGGGAGTCCCTTTGGGTCTCCCACAATAACTCATTCAGTGCAATACACACCATGCCTTCATTTTGTGGCTTGTTTGAGCATTCTGAACCCTGTTCCCATCTCTATTGCGAATATCCTTTCCTGTATATCTTACAAAGAGAGATCTCTGGGTTTTTTTCCACCCTGTCCAGTTGGTAACTATGATGTCAAGAAGTCTTCTACTGGCAGGCATTCTCTTTGCTCTTGCAAGGCTCTACCGTGACCACGAGGGTATTCTGGAGCTCACATTTCATAGCTACTTTGCTTTCCCGGAATTATGTTCCTTCCAGTTTGTGGCACTTCTGTGCTATCCTTTACTGTAAGCAATCAGTTTACATGCTGCTAAAATGTTATCTTCAGCATCTGTCAGTTGTTCTTTAGAAGCAAATTAATTTCTTATCAATTTTCTGTGCTAAGAGTTGAATTCGTTTTCATCTAAAGCAAAGCTGCACAATGCATCGAAGCTTCCTATTTGGTTAGGAGTTTGCACCCTCCTACCTTTTGCACTTTTCTCCTTCAGAAATGCCCTTTACTGCTTTTTTGCCTTTTTTTTTTGGTTTTTTTTTTTTTTTAGCCAGGGGAGTGTAGCTCGTATCAAGTGTATTACTGGAAATAATATAGAAAACATCTATAGCAGATCTACACCTATTCCTTTCTCATAGTAATCTAAGTTTAGCATTGACCTAAGTTTAGCATTGACTTGCTTTATTACATCTCCTTCCATTGTTATTCAGAACATTTATTATGACTACAGACTGTTCCACAGCTTCACTAGAAGCTTATCCTACAGTTGAATTTGTCACTTGTATGCATCATATGAAAACTGCTCAGAGACTTGCATGGCAGCCATTTAATTAGTTGTTATACCGTTAATAATTCATTCTGCTTTTGCATTTGCATATCAGTGTCTGAGTTTCATAAGTACCTCAGAAATCTTAACAGCTACAAAAATAACTGGTCCACGGGGAAACTTTGTGAATGCTTTTTCCTAGCCTGCTACTCAGACATGCCAAACCAAATTGGGAACGCAAATTTCATCACCCAAGTTTGGAAATGGTGTGTATTAAAAATGTTTACATTGCTGCTGAGGCGGAAGAGGAGACGATGGGTGCTGAGGACACGATGTCACCAGTGGTGTGCGCTGGGCAGGGCATTTACTCTGCTCTGCCGCTGAGTTCCTCCCTGGAGTTTGCCATACTATTCATTTACTCATCGAGACAATTCTCTTGTTAAGAGCTTGGGCTGAGCACAACCAACGTGTGGGAAACAGCTGCACAGCCTCCTGAAAGATTACAGAAGATTGTAGCCTTTTTTATTTTTTTTCTCCCCTTTTTATTATTTTCAAACATGCAATAACTAAATAGTTCCATCTTCTCGGTGCTATCTTGATAACGAATAACCACACAACCTCCACTGTTCTTGCCGTGTACGAGCTGCTCTCCTCACCACACGTACACCCCCCTGTAGACCTTAGCATGCTGCAAAATTTGTACTCGAGATTCCCACCAGGCAAAAAAACCTTACATCCGCTCTTACTAAAGACCTTTGGACAGTAGTCAATTTGTCCCGATGGGCTGTAGTAATTAAAGTCCACATCTTGTTTTTCAGATTTTTTGCCTTTTTTTTTTGGGTTCATTTCACATTCACATTTCACATTAAAGATACAAGTGAAATGACATGCCAAGTGTTACCTCCTGTCATAAAGTCTAAGTGTGCACATTCAGCAGTTTTTCCATGCCTATATTGCAATGTCTTCACCTAAGGTAAATTGTTTCCACATACGTCTATGTCAGTTTTACATTCATTCAGCTAGAGAAGTTTAGGTAATGAATTTAACAACATGTAGGTGAAAGGTAATACCTAAAATATCTGGAGCAAATTATCATTATTTTTTTTTAAGGCACATCAGTGTGAATCTGGAGTTATCTTGATGTCATAAACATCCATCTTATAGTAAATATTTTAATTAAGCGTATTTATAAGTAGCTGAAATTCACTCCAGCTTTTTCTCTTCTTTTACTTCAAACAGCAGCCTTCATAAATATGGTTAAAATTCCATGGATTGGATTTTTCCTCCCCCCTCCTGCCCTTCCCCCAGCATGGATTTCCCTTCTTCGCTTTATGAAGAGTTTAGAAGCAGATATTTTTCCTTTCAGCTTACCAAGGGATTAATAACATAAAACTTGGCAAGGAAATTGCCGTCTGCGAACTGGAGCGAATATTGCTTGATGTAATCCAGATATAACAGTTCCTTGTGCAAGCTGTACCTTTTGCCGCATAAAGAACACAGCAATGGTTTAGTGGTCTGTGCAAATAAAGAGGAAGCAACTTTAATTTGTAGGCATGAAGGACGTTGGTTTATTTTGCTCCATGCTTTAGGCAAGGTATATTTAACACTGAGAAAACGGGATTTAAAAATAGTTGCAGTTTGGAAACAAAAAAAAAAAAAAATCCACTTGAAAGAATACAAAATTTGGGGTTAGTTGTGGTTGTGGCTTGGTTTGGGGGTTTTTTTTGTTGTTTTTTTTGGCTGATGCCTTTGAAAGGTATGTTTTCTCTGGACTGAGACGATTCAGATCTCGGTGACTGCTGTTCCTTTCTGAACACAGATGAAGTTAGAGGGTTTGGGCCATTCCTGCAGTGGAAGCACAGCAATAGCAGCCGAAATCTAGAGGCAGACAAGATCTGTAAGGATCTATCGCAACCCTTGATTACAATCACTCTGGAGAGGGGAGCGGGGGAGAAAGTTGTCGCCATGCTTTATACCAAGATATTGTCAGTGTGAAGCGTGAGTTCAGAGCACAGGTTTGAGCTTTGGCATCTTCTGCCCCCCTGGAAGTTCAGTCCTAAAGTCCTAAAGCGGAGGCATCGCTCCTTTGCACAGATGCTTACTCTGCTCATGAGAAATAAGTGTCCTTGTAGCCCTAAACGCTTCCTCAGCTGGGCTGTGCAAGAGGGTTGCCTATTGTACCGTTGTTAATCTACCATTTTTTTAATCTAAACTTTGAAGTTATTTTCCCTATACATATTAAATCACACTTCTGAGGCTCTTTTTTTTTTTTTTTTGCGTATACTGAAGTGTCTGTACTTTCCTGTCTATATAGCAGTGATGCGCACAATCATTTGAATTTGATCCAAGGACCTCAAGCTCTGTTTTATATTATATATCACTCATTTGCGCAAGCCGATATCTGCAAAACGTCTTTCTTCATCCTCAAGGTGGGGGGGAAATGGGTCAAATACTTAGTTCTGGCTAAAGTCCTTTTTTTTACATTTTTCTGGTGTTTAGCATTCATTAATACGGGCATATAAATTAATCTCATTGTAGCAAACTGCTTATCTCAGAGTGCTTGAGTAGTGGATATGAGCCGTTATACAGTGCAGTTGTAATCTCACCTCCGAATCTGACGTTAAATCGCTGCCTCCAAACCAAAGATGTGACTCTGTAAGAAAAGGTTTGAATCCTTTCCACGAGCGCGTTGCTCCAACGCCTTTGAACAGAAGCTGCCAACTGCGTGTTTTACTAACAGAAACCAATGCGCTGAAACGCGTTAGCTTGCTTGCCCAGCTAACGACAATCTCCTTCATTCATGTGCACAATATAAATAAATTAGAAAAAAAAAGGCAAGCAGCTCAAGTAGTAAAACCAGCCAGGAAAAAAAAAACATTATAATAATAAAAAAGAGTAGGCATGTTCCAGTTCTATCACTTCATAAACCACGGAGATCTAAAAATTAAGAAAAGGGGTGTACAGGGGTTTTTACGTACTTTGGAGAGTTTTGATGTAATTTGCCAGCAGATTTTGTAGATTTAATGTTCACAAACACTCCTCTGTTCACCAAAACACGTATGTACTTTGGCAATGGGTACCTCACATGATGCACACCTTCTGCTGAGGTTTATGGGTGCTGTCTTTAATAACCATTAGCAGCAGCCACATGTAACGCTAACCGCTGCACTTCCTAAAAATTATAGATGTTATGGTATACTGTCATACACTTTAGTTACTTTTTTCCTACAAATAAGTCAAATGTATGCCTAAAGTTGTAATAAAACAGAAACAAAAAATAATCCTTGATTACACTCTAAGAGAAATAAATAGGAGCATTTTATTTAAGATCAAGCCAATAGATAATAATAATAGAAAATAATAATAGATAATAAATTGCTAAATACTAGAAGTTATTTTGAAATTTCTTTAATTCTCCTTAATTATTATATGCTACACATTACTAGAACTCACAGTATATAATTTCTTGGTCTCTCTCCCATTAAATGCTACAATAAAAATAATACTTTTAAAATTGCATTCTCTCTTCTTTCACTGTTAAAATGTTAATGTTTAACAGGATAAAACATAACTTTTTTGTAGTAATGTAAAAAAGTAATATAGTACGTCTAGCATAAAAAGTACTGTATATATACTATTATATATATTGCATGTATAGTATGTGTGTGTATAATAGTGTATGTATACTTATTCCAAAACCTTTGAGTTTTGAGAGACAATGGAATCTTTTCTGGAGGTGACTTTACCCATTTATAGAGAAAAACTGTATAGTCTGGAAATCTTTTGAAGGAGATATTTTTATTAAATTTTCTAGGCTTTTTTCTGGCACGCACTTGAACTATTAGGATTTTTTTTTTCTTTTAAGGAAAAACAGTAGCGTTGATTTTTGGGCGAAACTTCCTCCAAATGCTATGTATAGTCGTGAACTCAGCAAAGCATTTTAGCACATGTCCATGCCTATTTCCAATATCATTTCAACCCGTGTTTCCCTTGGACCCCATATATTCCTTATGCAATTAGTTCACTCCGGCACCACGGAGTCACACACATTCTCGTTTTGCTTGAACTTTCCCTCTCCAAAAGGCAGTGCTCCACACTTTAGGAAACATTGAGCTGAATACTAATTCTTATGGCCACAGCATGAAGGAGGAGGAAAAAAAAACATTCCTAGCAGCATGGGGGCCTCACTTTCCATTGGTGTCGGAGGGAGTGCTCTCCTATGTAAAATTGAACACGCATCTCTCTCTGTAACGTGTTTAAAATGCAGTTGTATTGGAAGTTTTTGCAGAAGGGTAATACCTGTAAAGTTAGACAGAAAGACTTCGTTTATCCGAATGCATTTGCAGCCATGGCACCGCGCGATTCCTTCAAGCAGCTGCTTTTCCTCCTAAAGCATTTGCCTGTGTTGGATATTACCGTTTTCTTTCTTTGGCACTTATGCTTAGCATTTGATTCATTCATTGTTGTTATTATTCGCAAAAGTAGCTTCTTAAATTTAATCGTCATCATGAGCAAACCAAATCACATACATTTCCATAATTTTAAACCACTGCACTTAATGCTCATTTTTCATCTGTCATTTGTTTAGCTTTTTGTTGGCATTTTGCATGCTCAGGCTTTTTTTAGTAAGTGGGATGATAAATGTCCTGTGCACTCGGGGCACTGGCTGGCTGAAAGCACTTTGGCAATAACCACAAAGTTGTGACTCTGGCTTAAAAATGCTACAAGAACTCTTTTTCACCCTTCAGTTACATTTCTTTAAACAGTACAGTAGAAATACAAGGATTTGTAGTCTCATCTGGCGTGATGGCCAAGAGAAATGGGTGCAGGCTAAAACCTTTGTTATTTCAAATCTGTATTTTCATTTAGTTATTCTTGCTGTAATAAATAGGCAAAAGTTTCAGTGGTGGAGAACTGTTCAGGTCCAACAGCAATGAAATCAAAGGTTTTTTCCTAAACAACTCGTGCAAATCTCGGATCACGTTTTGCCAAACGTGAGGCTGTTTGTGTCATTAGAAAAGTCATGATTGTGTTACTGAAAGAGGATAATCGCATGTATAATTTTGCTTATATATGCGAACATTTTTTGTGTGTTCACAGTTTTAACCATTCCTCGGGCATAAAACTCCACATGCTCTTTCATACAGAAATGGCTTTTGCTATACTGATGAAAGTTTGTGAATAAGAGTTGAAAATATATAAAAATCTATTTTATTTTCATTTGGTAAATTATTTTCTAATTCCTTTTCATGAGGTTATGTCACTAACTGTAGCACAGGATATTTTTAATGGAATGACAAGAGTTAGACCTCATCACACGTTAGCATGGGTATGATAACTGTCTTCCTATTTGTATCAGGGGTGCTGAGGGTGACCAGAGCTTTGCATTTTTGTACCTTATTTCCTCATTTGAAAGAAATCTTGCCAGCATCAGAGAGAGGAGGGGATATTAATCGGTTCATATATAACAAAAACTGGATTTTGTCTTCCTAAGCTGAAAAACTTGTATTGGTTAAATCTCTTCTGCTTTCCCTTCTACCCAAACACACAAAGCAGTATGAGCTGAAAGGCAGGACACTGCAGTCCAATGAATTCCTTTAGTGAATTTAATGAACTTTGAATTAGGTCCACAGTAATCATAATGCAGAAAACAAACAGCAGATCTTTTGCGATGCTCACTTTCTTGGCAACGACAATGCAGATCACTTTATAGTCAAAACAACAGACTCCAAACCAGTCTGCAACCTGGTTTGGATGATTTGATAATTTTTCAGGTATTTTACTTGTTCAAAAACTACACTGAAGAGTGTGCGCCTGCAGGGTTGATATAAATTAGGTTATGTCTAGTTAGCAAGTAATATGGTGCAATAGATGAGCAGACTGGGGTGGTCGTGCAAAGGCTCCTAGACCTTCACCATCAGCAACTTGCATTTCAAGGCTTGTGCTGCTGCTTCCAGCTAAAATGCTAATGGAGTACAGCCGTGACAGAACTTTAATTGGATCTCCTTTAGAAACCAATTAAAAGGTTTTTACTTCAGAAGCATTTCCGTCTTCCTTTTTATTCAGTAGAGCACTCTTCACAAATGCAGGGAGCCAATGAGAATTAATTTTATATTATCTACAAAGAAACTGAGCATGTTGAGGCTGGAATCATTAATTTCTTTCAGTGTGGAGATGTCCAGTACTTTGTGGGTCTAACATGAAACAAATAACAAAAAGTATTAATTATGATGGGAGAAATGTCCCCAGAGCATGTACGCACTGTTTGACTCCCAGAGGTCATTTAGCTGGAACAGAAAAAGTAAAACCAGATGTTTTCTGTAATTATTAAAATCCACTGCTACTCCCACTTTCTTCATGTGTACTCTCATAATCACATTTCTTTTTAAAATCTCTGACACTAGCACATATATGGGGACTGTAATAGATTTCCTAATTACCGCTTTTTCCTCCTTTGCTTCAATCTGTTTAAAATTGCCACAAATTACATCTCCCTCCCTGAAACATACACCATGCCCCATACCTCTGCAAACTTTCCCTTTATTAATATGCAAATTTAAACTTATCATTTTCCTGTTGGCTTAGTAAGGCTGGTTTCTCACCCCGAAGGCCTTTGGCAGGTTTCTCAGCTGCACCATTACAGTAAGCAAGATACAAATGCCTCTAAACCACCTCGCCTTCCCTGTCTATGGGACCGTAGCAGTTAGTTTTGGATGTAGATGTTCGCTCGGCACCCAGAAGAGCTTTGGCTGCTGTTTTACGGCAAACTGTTGCCAAAGGGATTGAGCAGGATTGGGCCTTGTCACCTCATCATACCACGGCTCGTGCAGAGTGGGACCACATGTCTCTGGACACAGAACATACTCTAGTCTTGATATTTTTAATTTACAATCCTGAACATCATTCGTGGGAGACTAAGGATTCCCCTTTGTCTTCTTTTGAAGCCTTCACTTTAAAGCATATTTTTGCCCGAGACCAGCCCCAGACAAACCAGAGGAATGTGCTCTGTAAAGCCCAGCAGTTGCCCAACGAGTGGCCACCGCAGAGCAATAACGAGACCTCAAGTTCAGAAACTCAGAAATGAGTGCTTCCAGTCGCAGAATATTGCAGTCCTGGCACTTGGCCACCAGCCCACGCTCAGCCTGGTTTCGTTTGTGCTCAATGTCAAAAAAAAAATATGAGGATGTTTATTGCAGTTTGTTTTTTATTTTTCCTGAGTGAGCAAGTCCTGCCTGTGGGGCTACACTGAGGTTAAGTCCATCTTTGCTTTTTATTCTGTAATTAGTGGAGAAGGGATCTGGTAATAAAAGAGGAGGAGGAAAAAAGAAGACTGAGCAGTGCAGCATTCACATGGATTAGAGGTTTACTTTGGCAAAGTTCACGAGCATGACGTGTACTTGCATCACAGGTGTTTTCCCAAAGTATCTCGGCTGCCTAGACAAGATGTAATGACAGCAACTTATCCGTGTGCTCCCTCCTGCTGGAGCAGGGCCAACGGTTTGCTTAACCACAAAATAACTCGTTCAGAAGAAAAAAAAAAGGGGGAAAAAACCCACCATGCTGCACTGTCACTTGTTTTCAATTACAAAAGCGATTCTTGGGGGCAGGATTATTCTGATTTAGGCTGTCAGAGTTCATTCCATCATCACAGAAAACATAATCCTGAAGCTCAAGCCCAAGGCAGAGGGAGAAGACCCAGGGTCTGCTCTGAGCTTGGAGTGAGTCGCTTTTATCTTTAGCGTCTCCATTGCAGAACGACAGCCAAGCTCCTGCCTCATTTGTCCTGTTTAGACCAGATCTGCTGGGAGGGTGACCTTCTGGGCCAGGGGACATCATTGTCAGAGCTTGCTGTTGGCCAGCGTTCACATTGTTTGGGTCTGACTGGCTTCAGTAGTGACCATAAATAGAAAGATTAACACACAATGTGCAAAACTGAGGACAGTAATGGGAGCTGTTGTTGAGGCTCATCATGTTGCTGTAAATGTCTCCAAAAATCCTCGAACACAAATTTCTGTGGAAACTTGTGTTATGCTGAGAACGCTGTCCCTGACCTCTAGAAAAAATACAAAGGTACTGAGATAGTACATTGTGATAAGGTTGTCATATTTTAGCTGAAACAAGCACTTTTTGATTTGCTCGTTGCTCTGGAAGCTGGAAACAAAGTCAAACACTATCCTATGCTGTTGAATGGGACCATTTGTAAATGCCTGACACATTCGTGACTGTTTTCTGAACCTGCTCCAGGAATTACATCAATCAACAGTATGTGATTATGCATGAGAGTTTAATTTGATTAGTGCTGGTGAGCTGGTTTAATGATGATGGCACAGTTTATCAAATATTTGCAACTCATAATCTGATGTTGAAACAACCTTGCATGAGTACCAGGGTGGTTATTTTCTGTGAAATTTTCGCAGCTCAGTATCTTCAGTTAATACATGTTTACTGCCAAGTGGGAGATGGTTTGGGGCATAATCTTTTATGAAATAACTCAGGAAGTCGCAACAGCTGTTAATAACCGAGACTGACAGACAGGAGGCTCTCATAGACAATACTACTATTTTCAAGGGTTTGGACTTTTTTTTTTTTTTTAATTATTATTGTTATTATGCTGTGATCCTTGAAGAGGATATTGGATAACTAAAATGAATTACTATCACCGTCTTGGCTGTTTAATATGCATTCGTTTACAGTAAATTCATCCAAATCACATGGAGAGCAAAGGCACGGTTTAGCAGGCATTTACTTTGACACAAGCATTCACGGCAATTTATACAGGGGGTGATGGGAAGTTGCTAACATTAGATGAAAGCCTTCATTTGCCCCATAGAAGCTCTGTTGTTGCTGGTTGGCCACAAAACGCAAACTCTGCCAGCAGCTTTGTGCCCCATCCTGTAAAAGGTAAAGGAGACCTTCATCAGGGATAGTTATGTGACACCAGCAGATCTTGACCACTCTCTGTGATCTATAAAACATCACTGGGAGTTCCTATCTTCCGGTTCTTAATGAACTTGGAAATCTGCACAATTAATTAGGCCCAGAAACTGCAAATATTTGTGAAATTTTACCCTGCTGGCTTCAGGGGGATGGTTTCATTAGGAAAGTTGACAGCAGCACTCATGCTTATGTTATTAGGACCTTTAGCTTTTAATGAATAATGCATGGCAGCCCCGTAGTGATATTAAATTTCATGTCATTACTTGTTCAATGCATTACAGATAATGCATAATTGCAGTGTCAAGGAGAAACAGTGGTTTGATATTAGTTTCAGCCCCTTGAATTCTGAGGTTTATATGTAAGCAGGAGAAGAGATGACAGACAAAAAACTCATTCACTTACATGTTACAATAATGTTCTATAAGTTTCTGAGGAACTAGCAGTTAGGTCAGTAACTTTCCTGTGCCATATCTTACAGAATGTAAAAGATGGTGCTAGAAGTGCTGCTTGTGCCAGATGAGTTTGAAGAAGGTTATGTTCAAAAGAAAGGGATCTGTAGGACTGATCAGGCAGCGCGACTTTGTCTTGAAATCAAAACAATAAAAGAAAAAGAAAGGATGGTGCATAAGCATTTGTTGTCACTTTAAAGTGAAAAGAGCAACAACTCTGTACCAGAAAACTGTAAGAAATTCTCCTGCAATGTTGCAGAGTGTCAGTCAAAAGCATCTAGGAGGACAAGGCAGCTGTGGGGGCTCTTCTCACTAGACATGAAACAACTGAAGGGCTGGCAACATGAGGTCTATGTGCAGTCATCAGCTTAGCTGCTGCTGGGGAAACATCCTCTACGCTTTGGCGTCCGGCCCCCAAGGCTGCCGGCCAAGCGTAAGACAACTTACCGCTGGAGTGAGGGTGTTTGCCAGATGGATAAGCCCCTCCAAACTGAGCTCAGACTTTCTGACGTCTCCCACTTCTGCCTGGGCTTAGCTAAGAGCCGCAGCTGGGACCTGGTGGAAGGACGCGTTAATGGGAAATCGAATCCAGCGAGCGTAGCTGGCGCCCAGGCAGAAGCACGCGATGCCCCGGTGTCCACTCGACCCGACTCCTGTGTAGATTTGCACCGCTGTACCTGCAGCATCTGCGATGCCTTCTGCACCCCTATACACTTAGCCCCAACTAATTGCTGTCTTATCTGCAAGGGTGTTGAAGCCACAATGTGTTTTCTATAATATTGGGAATGATAACGTTATTCTCCTGGAGCATTAATACAAAATCATATATGAGCTTATGTGTATATATACATGTACAGGTATATGTATATAGTCACAGTTGGGCTCGCTACATTTTTCACAATGACTTGTTAGGATCATTTTGCAGAACAAAGAGGAAAGGGAAAGTAAAATTAATCTGCCTTCTTTTTAAAGAAAGTGCTTTGGACTCAGGCACTTAATTATACCTTTTATTTTAAAAGAATCAGGCAAAACCAACTGCTTAATACTCATTTTCTCTTTCCAGAAGGGAGAGTTGACACTCCTGGGATTTCAGCCTCTGGCAGGGCTATTATAACCCTGAAGCTTTAATCATAAAGCCATTAATATTCTTCGATCTGTTATGCAGCTTTACCATGCCAATGGATGGCTAGCAGCTTGCAACTGCAAATTAACACAATATGGCTTCTTTTGTTATTCCTGTCACTTGTTAAAGCAGCAGGTATTGCTCTCCATATCACGAGCTAGGGTTTGGATCTGGGTACGCGTTTAAGTTCTAAGCACTCCTAGAAGCTTGCAAAGCGTATTTCTGTAACCCTGCTTGTTTTGTAACGTACCTCAAGTGGCATCTGTCCTGCGTTACTGTGTGGTGAAGGCTTGGAATAGAGACTTGGCAATGGTTCTTGCGTCTGTTATTCTTTCTCGAGAGAAGAGACAGATGTGAGGAGGTGAGCTGGTTCTCCCCCTCCCCTGGAAACAGCTGGAGAGGTGACAGGCCTGTCCCCGAGTCCAAGGCTGACATTGCTTCAGTGCTGGCTCACCAGCGCTTTTCTTTTTTCTGCTGGATGCTCCTTTTCTGGCACTGATCTGTCTGCTGAAGGACAATGGGCTGAGACCAGGAATAAAGCCTCGTTTCTTCGCTTCTGGCTCATTGCTCAACAGGATTGCTGGCACTCTGAGTTCAGTTTAAACAGGTGAACAAGCACTTCGGTACTCAACACTCCCATTTTGCCTTGAGCTGCAAGTTTTCGCAGTTCGTGTGTAATTAACTTGCTTCAGAACAAGACATCTCAAGTGAAACAGATTTTAATGGCACGTAAATGTGCAACAGGAGTTGGGATTTCTGTGCATCCAGGTTCTGAGGTTGTTCCATTGTCGTAAGGAATAAATTATCTCTAAATGCTAACAGCAAATTTGAGGCTCTGCTGGTGTATTTCTTCTGGTATTCAAAATGGAGAGAAGTGCAAGAGCCAGTTTTTAAATTGTACTTGTCCTTGGCTCTAAAGGAAATCAAACCCCCATCAATCCAATATTGAAAGCTGTAGAACCATGGGGGGTTATCATTCGATCTGTAACTGCATGAGGAAACACGGCATATACCTGCACTTGTGTTTTTAGGATAAGAACCTAATGTTTTGGAATCTTATCTTGACGCACCTACATGCTTTTATTTTGATTATTTTATATGGAATTGAGGACCCAGGTCCAAGCAAATTTTGAGCAAAGTATTACGTTTTTCTGTATCCTTACCCAGTTAGATATTTAAAGAAGGAAATAGACCATGTGAGGCATTTGATCTTCTCTAAATACTGCAAAGTTGTGCAACAGAACATTGAAGCCTGATGGAGTGGAACGAAACAAAAGCAAAAAAGAAAAAAAAAGTTTTCCATCTAATTTCCTTATAACAAACTGAAATATCATTACCCCCACTGCCAGTCATGGTCCTCTTCTTCTAAAGCTCTTATAGGTTGAGATAAGTTATTTTAAGTAAGAATTTAGATTTGGCAGATAATACTAAACTACAATGGCACAGAGAAGCCCTTCAGGCATGTTGGCACTTCACACCTAATTCTGCACCTGACTACCACAATTGACGCTTCTTAGAAATGTCAATACAGAGAAGTTCAGCTTCCTAAGCGTTCTTCAGTAAAGTTTAATAACTTTCAATACAAATAGGGCTGTTCTTTGGGTGGGGTTGGTTTTTGTTTGTTTGTTTTGGTGGGTTTTGTTGTTGTTGTGGGAGGTTTTTTTGTTTATTTTGTGTTGTGAGGTTTTTTTAATGATCCCTGGGCATCCTTTGGCATCCCTGTGCAGGTGAACCTTACTGTTCAATATATCCAGGCAACTCTTTATGCTGTGTGTAGTTTAGGTGAGTAATTCTAAACATAACTACCATTCATGATTGTTACAGAAGACAAGAAACCTTTAAAAAATATTAACTTGCATTTTCTGTAGCAGAGCTTTTGTTTGCTATGCTTAGGTGACCATATCTTCACGTTAGTAAAATAAACAGAAGCTTTATGATATCTGGAAACTGTCTTCAAATTTGAAGGCAGGTGTCATGAAAGGAAGAACCTCCTGTTTCTATGACAGTCAAAGATATCTCTAAGTCCATGTTCATATGCACACCTATTAGCTCTGTATGTGTAATTTTAATCTTTTCTACCAAAAAGCTGGTAACTCCAGACTGGTCCTAGATAATACCCCAGGGAGGACTTAAAAATAAGAGAGGAACTGCGGAAAAGAGAGATTTGCAGCTGGTGTAGCCCTTGTGTTTAGCTGGAGCACCAGCAAGAAGAGAGAAATCTCCATTTGTCACTGTGTGCAGATAGTGGGATGACCTGTGTGCCAGAGGGGCTGGGAGGAAGCTGCCATCGCTTTGTGCCAAAGGAATACGTTATCATTGAAACCAAGGAAAATAAAGGGCTCTTGTTCCGAACTACCTTTGCTGCCCCACAGGAGGACGGTTTTATGGCCAGCCTGGAGGGCTAAGCTTTCACCCTAATGAGGAAGCTGCCATGAATCTGCCTAGCGAGGGAGAAGATGCTGGAGGGTAGGCGGCTGTGGCGGAGAAAGAGCCGCGTGTTCCCGCGTGCCACACATCGGTACCGTGGGGTTTACGATCTGAAACAATCTGTAGTATGAGCTTTTGCCTTGGGATTTTTGAAAAGCATTCGCACCGATGTAATCACACTGAACTAATGTGAGCTGCATTATCGTGGGCTGCGACTGGATCTGACCCCAGTGTGTTTTGCTTCCAAGTAGGAGAGGCGTAGGAATGATTAAGTACCCAAGAGTTCTTGTGAATTATGTTTAAAATTAAAGAGACTGCTTCTACATAATGACTTACGTGCCTCGTTTTGCAGACATATGGCTCATTCTCCATGTGTTGTACCATGAAAAATGTGGCTTGTAACTGTGCTGTGAAGCAAGATGTTTGCGATTATAGCACGGATTAATTGATTATATTAGTATTTCTTTTTAAATGATAAAGTAAATGGGAGCTATCAGAGTATTCTCTGATTACAGGCAGCAACAAGACTATCTTTCATTTATACATTTATGAATGTATGTGTGTACATTTATATATACGTGCATATACATATGTAGCACTCTCAGAGAGCAGGATGCAGGTGGGTCTTTCTGAATCCCAAGACCTGGATGTATATCCTGTAGGCAAATAGATTTGAGGAGGAGGTGACTGGTACACTGACTTTTTAAGGCTGAAAAACCATGCCAGCAGTGCAATCAGTAAAAAGTATATATATATATATAAGAAACAGGTTGTTTAAATCATAGCGACAGCTCTCTAGCTTGCTTAATGACAGGTATGGTTTCATGTCACTCTGAAACCCAAAGCAGCCCAGAGGGCTGCTAACAAAACTGATCCTGTTTTCCTGGAAAGGCGTGTTGGTGCTCCCAACCTTGGTGTCAGGAGCATCATGAAGTAGGAAATACTTGTTTCTAAGGATAATCAAGTCCTGGGTGCTGCAGGAGAGTGGCTTTGGGGGCTGAAAAGGACATGCCCTTTCTCTAGCTTAGCAAAAACGGGCTAGTGGGATCCAGACCTCCTGAGTCTGTGAAAAGGCACCAGAAATCTCACAGGAAAGACATCTGCTGTATCTCATCATCTCGAGTTGCCAGAGAAACCCCAGAGGAACTTAAGAGACTTGGCAGCAAAGGTAGATAAGATGCAGCCAGGCACGCTAGGACTGCAATGCAGAGCTTGGCTCCGGAGATGGGGGAAGGAATCAGCAAGCAGATATATCATTTCCTCAGATATACTTCACCTCTCTCTCTTTGCGTGATTCCTCAGTGAGTGCTCACTAGGCTGGAAATTGTCAGTATCCTCAGGGTTAGTTGTTGTTTTCCTTTTCTTGCTGGTGAAACGTGCAGTCACAAGTCAAAAGTGGGTTGTTTGGATTACTCTAGTAACATGAAGTATTGCAACTCACACCTATGAACTGCAACATGAACCTTTGTTTTCCAAAAGAGTCCAAGCTACGTGAGCTACAGGAGCATCCTAATTAAATATAAGCACCAACAGTACTTATATCTTGTTTTCAGGGTTTGCAACCCAGCCAATTAAATACAATGTGTCCATCTGAAAAAAACTGCTAAGAAACACATTAAGACCAAGTCCTGGGACTAAAGTAATTTGACGTCTTTTTAAGTCATATTTTGGATAAAATCTTTTGTGCATTTTGGTCACGAAGTATTGTCTCTGGGCTGTTTAAATGGGCCCAAGAGACCAAAGTAAGCAAGGTGATATCAAAGCACACAAAGTTTCAGACTAAATTAAATCCAATGTAGTAGTAGTGTTCCTTTCCACAAAGCAAATCAGTTTAATACCAAATAAAACCTTTTCATAATTCTGTGTATTTTTTTTCTCCAAATGAGGTCAAAATCTGTAGGTGAGATGATGTTAAAGAATAAAACTTATCATCAATATTTTCTTTTAAAATACTTTTTGCAAGCATCTTTTAAGCCTGGTTATTTTTGGCAGTACATTTAAGATTGTCTGTGCAGAAATGCCTGAACCAAAGATTCATCTTACATTTCATATATTTAGGTGTAATTGTACTGTCTCAACAGCCAGGAATCTCTTTACAAGAAATATAAAGGAAGTAAATAACTAAGGAGAAATGAAACAGATTTTTTTCTTTTAGTACCAAGAAATAGCTTGACAATTAAACCACTTTTAACCGCAAATTTAAAAAAATCTTTTACAAAAACAAGACCAATAAAATATCGGATGATTATGTTGTACTTTCAACGGACAAAACATTAACCAGCAAATTTGTGCTTGGTTCCTGTTGTTTTGTAGTAATAAGGGAATCAGTGTTAGAATCACGGCTTGACTGATCAAACAAGAGCGACTGGAAAAAGTTCTTTGGCAGAGATCAGTCTACACAGGAACTTGGCCTGTGTACAGTGAAAATACACTGCAGATGTGTAAATTATGCAGGTTGGGACAGTGCTGGTCGAAACCTTCTGTACTAGAGTCATGTGGGAAAGAAAGTCTAGACATCATAGATTAACTTCATCTAAAACCGTGCAATCTAGAAATTGCCTTAAACCACATCTGCTCAAGTACAAATACAGAGTTTTGTAACCAGTTATGTTAACTAAATTTTCAAACAGGGAACAACCAAGGGATTTTAGCTAATTTGCTCTATTGGTAAAGCTTGTGTATAATTTTAGTTATAGTTACAGCTTTTTAAGCAGCCAATGAATTAAGCCAGACAGAGTCTACATTTTATTACAGAAAATAGCTTGCAATCAAGTGTAAATTGCTAGAGTCCTGTATTTTTGTAGCTGCAAATAAACCTCATCAAATAAGAATTTAAATTCCTAATTATTGGCACACAAAGCCAAATCAAAGCAATGTGATTTATTTAATAATTGTAGCTAAGGACATAGGCTTTTCTGCTGGGGAGGCAAAGACAGAGTGGGGAAGGAGTAATGAAGGAGTGTTCAGTCATTCTTGGGAAAGATAGAGAACCGTGTATGGAGCCACAGTCACTTGTGGAAGGCAGGAAAAACTGGAGAACTGGTGACAAGATGGGTTTTATACACTATATGTCACGTATAAATCCCTAATATAGTATCTATATGTTTCTGAGAGCTTTAGCGTTAAACTTTCTTTGCTGTGCCGCTGTTGGTAGTTGTAGATAGAGTTTGCGAGGTCATGCCACATCCACGCCATTGCAGACACTGACTGTTTAGATGTCTAAGCTGAAGCTACATTTTTAATTGAGGGGTTTCACTAGCAGTCATGATGGATGTACCAAATTTTGACAAAACATCTGAAAGAAAGGTACACTAGTGCCTGTCTTGGGTAGCGAATGAACATAGGACCGAAAAAGTAGAAGAGGGAAGGAGGTATTTATATACAAGGGTTGGCACGGTCTTTCCGAAGACAGCAGAGAAACAAATTCCTCCGGTATTTTTATTTATATATATGCATATATATATATGCATATATATATATGAAAAAAAAATAAACCAAACCACACAACAGAATTTTCCTGAAAAAAAAGTTACATATCTCACTATACTGACCATAAAAGTAAGAATAACAGACCATTACTGCCGTTAGTTGAATTAGACATTATATGTGTGTGGTATAAATGCTTCAGCTGTGATAACGCATGCTGAGTCTCAGTACTGTTTCCTGCAAAGTGAGCCTAGGACAAAATACACTTAAAGATACAGAGACTGTCTTACAGGGTTAATACTTTAAATGTTATGAAGTTTTAGTGTTTGGGTTGTTAATACATCCTAAAATGAAACGTTTGTTCAAGTGGAAATGAGACATTTGTGAGAGGGTTTTTCATAGAAGGCGCTGTTTACAGTTCGATTTTGATTCAGCTGAAGTATGAGAACCCAGCCTACAGAATATATTGAAGTGTCCAGTGCGAGCAAACTTAGATCCGATTTTTCAGCTGCGTGTGTTTTTAAGATGAAGTCCAGGTTTTCAAGTCAAGTAGTCGAAAAATGAAAAACGCACAAGCAACAGATGTCATTTTCAATCCGTTTTTCTGACTAGTGGTAACTCGCCTCCTCTTCCAGGCTTTTCCTGTCCCCCGTGTGGGTGACAAGTCAATGTGACACTATGCATTAGGGCATTTAGCAGTGCTAACATTGCCATCCGTCCCCTGGGACACTCTGGTTTCTCCGCGTGCCCTGGTGGCATTTGCTCCTCTGACGAGCGCCCACCACGAGCCATCCAGAGTCATCGCGTTGCGCTGGTCGGTCCCTGGGCTTTCCCTCCACTCATCAAAATGAGCTGGATGAGCTCAGCAAGAACCTGGACCACACTCTCCATCATTTCCCTGGCTCGTGGAAACCAGCTCCATATTACAAGGGATAACCATGGCATATAATTCTTTTCACGAGCTGCTCAACCTTCATTTCTGAATTATTTCAATCCTTGGCCCGTGGCGTTGTGCTGGGAGGGTGTTCAAGAACTTTTCTTCTTTGATGGCTCATTTCCATCCACTTTGTGCCTATTTGCTATATGTATGTGTGTATATATAGTAGTTTAGCTTAAATGGTTCTCATATGTTCCTAATATTTAGCTCATAGTGTATTTATGGAAAAGCAGCTATATTGCTTCTCAGGCTTCATTTTAGTAGGCTTCATGCAGTTAGTGTTTTCCAGTCTCTGTTACAAGACAAATTTTTCTGTTCTTAAGCTTTTCTTTTCAAATTTGAAATAATCTTGCTTTAACAGGAAATTTCTGTTAACTCACTTCAAGATACAATCCAGCTAATAATTTAACAATTGCACTAATGCTTATTTGTTTCTGTCCAAAATATCTTGGTTGAAATATACTGGGCTCCACTCAAATTCTTCCACAGCTGAGTTAGAGTGGTTTAGTTATCCAGTGATCAACTAATATCCAAACATTTTTCTCCTCCTCTGCCATTTAATTTGATGAGTTCCAAGTTCAAGGCAGAAATTCTTGCTCTTGGTTCCAGAGTACGTGTTTTTGCCAAATTTAATCCTGTTTCTATTTCAATATGCAAGTTAGAAATTCTTCTTTATCCTCCTCGTATTCATTATGACTCCCAGTTCTAGGGCACCGTCATATTTTGTTAGTATCCTCTAGGACTTTGTGCCAAAATCATTAATGAAAATATTAAATTATATTAGTTATGTGAACAGTTCTTGAAGAACACAACAAGTTGTCTTCTTCAAGTTCTATGTTATTTTATTGCAATACAGGCACTCATGGACCTGCTGCTGCCTCTTAGCAAGACTTATGTATTTCTAGACAGAGAGACTCATCTTGAGTTACATAAGGTTTGCTGATGACTTTAGGGGTAACATTTCACCTCTAAAATCATAAATAAACATTTCCTTACAATAACAAATGATGTAATCCTAACAATACGATGGGGGTTTTTTGAGATAGTTGAGACAGGGTGACTGTGCTGGAGACAAACAAGCCAAGAACATCAGTCATCAACAAACACGTTATTTGTAGTTGAAATCCACCCTCCTCATAAGTTTGTTTAGATCTTGCAATACTTACTCTTTTCATTGGGAATCTCCAAACTTTTCCAGTTTTCCAACTCTGCTTAGTGCGTGCAAGAGGTTTGTCAGGGATCACGAAAAATTACAACCTTTTGACAATTAAATTGGGTTTGAATTTCAGTATCCAGGTCAATTGAAATTTCTAATTTAGCTTAAAATTTAAGGAGTACGTATTCATCAGAATTTCAGCTGCTTTTCTGACAATGAAAGTATGTTCTTTCTCCTTCCCCTAATCTCCATTAGAGTATTAAAGATATGTATCAGTCTAGCTAAATGGGTCAATATTCCATAAAGGCCTAGCTCAAATCTGAAATGTTATGTCTACCTTTAAAGAATGCAGAAGTATGCGAGCTACATATTCCATCTGTTTTTAAAGGATGAGCTCTCCTTAGCAATTCTCTTCATTTCAACTCACTATTTAAATCTTGGTTATTATTTTGTTTTCTGGCAAGCTAGTATTAGATAAAAATTTGCATTAGCTGTGTCATGTAGCTTCAAAGATGTACATAAGAGCAAATGCGTTCTGATAACGTACATCACTTTGATGGCAACTGGCAGCCATCACTGTAACACATTTGAGATTGTGGAGTAGTCATTACTGGCACCAAAAGATGTATTTGTAAACCAGAAGACCTTTGTATTATAATTTCTCTAACTCATTTTTTTAATATTCTAGATGGGTGTTGGAACAGTTGCAATCAAAGAATGAAATTTAGTGTAGCAGTCTTATTATGGAGAGTTAAAAATACTTGACAGTTAAGTAGATTGATCTGGCTGCTGTATTCATCAGTTTGAGGTCACGCTCTGAGTTTAATTTTCACCCATTTGTAAGATAACATTTTTTTGTAAACAATTCTTTTTTAACTTGCACTGTATGAAGAGAACTAACAAACAAATTGGCCCAGTCAAAAATTGGAACCATTAGAATTTCATAAGCAGGAGTTTCCAGGTATTTTATAACAAAAGCCCTAAACAAGGCCTAGTGCACCTCAGGGTAGAAATATTGGAAACGGAAAATCAGTGCAACTGAGATGCATGTAGGTTTATTTCAACTCTAACCCTAACACTGTGTTAACTAGTGATATAATTGTTTATAATCCAAAGGCTTTCACTATTATGTATGGGTATAATCTGATATCCAAGAAACAATTTTTTGTATGAGTATTGGATTCTTAGGATTAAATTTGTCCTACAAAGACCAGCATAAGCGTTAGGCAAGGCTTAAGTGCCGTTTTGGCCTTTGAAATGGAAATTTAAGTGGTGCCATCTCCTCGGGCACCAGCCGGTATGTGGACGTGCTTCAACCAGCAACCCTGGGAAGCGACCAGAAACCAGGTTGCCTTTGAAAGGTGGTCTCTTAATAGGTCTATACGGTTTCTTACTACGAATGATTATTTAATAAGATATGATCTCCTGTACAATTGTTCGTAAGACATTTTGAGTTGTCAATCTTTGATAGATGTATCCTGCAAAAGAAGGCGTGCAGTCAGGTCGTGGAAAGGATTACAGGCCTCGGTCCTTCCAGCAGCCAAGGGCCAACCTTGGGGATCCAAAATTCCCTTCCTGAGCTCCCTGAGAAGCTCGGTTTCCAGCCTGCAGGAAATTATGTTTTCATCAAGTTTAGCTTGACTTAAATCAAAACAAATCCCAATCTTTTTTTAGCAAAGCTGCTCACTGGAGTAGTCATTCTTATACTGTTTTGTTGCTAATGAGTAATGGTTTTTGCAATGTCTGCATCTCAACTGAGAACTCGTTGCCATAGCGTTGGGGAACTGCTAATCTGGGGAGCCACAAACCCGTCTTGGTTTCAGTGAAAACATGCTGAAACTCAGATGCTCCAACAAAGCATTTCAGGCCCTTTTATTAGATATTTTTGTCTTATTCTGTTCCTGTGTTCACACTTGTATTTGACTTCCCGTCTGAATTACCCTATGGCTAGTATAGCACAATGTTGTTGTAACTATTATTCTTTGTTTGGATCACAGTTACATCCAGAAGAACCAACAACGTCCGTGAGCTAAGACAGCACTAGAGATGGTCTCCATCCCAGAAACTGGACCCCATAAGGTGAGATCCCCTGTAGTATCTGATCAAGATATATTTCATCCCGTATGATTTCCTCAGACTTTGATACTTATAATCTAAGCTTTTACATTAGGGCATGAGTTCCAAGAGCATGAGATAAGCTGTGTCCTTACAAAGACTTGGCCTATAAGGTGCTAAGAAGCGCCCATGAGCTTTCAAAATATAAATAGTACACAAAATTAAGTGGCTCGTACACAGGTATAGTGCAAATAAATGGCAGAGCCAGGAAAATGTCAATGTTAGGGAAAAGTGAGGGATTCTCAACTTGTGCTGTCTCCACCACTTGCCCTGAGCTGGCAGAACAGGCTCTCAGAATTTTTCTACCTGCAGACCCCTGTGAGATCAAGTAAGGGAGACGACCACACAGCAAATTATGAGTTAATATAAGTCTCAAAAAACATAAATAACTGATTGTCCTATGCAGTACACTTTGGTAGTCTGGGAAGAACAATCTTTCAACACCAAAACTTGTACGTGTTGGTGACGGCACACAGACACACGGCTAGGAAAACACAAGATTTTCTTCCTTGAAGTAAGGAAGACAACCATCTGTTTCAAAGTAGGGGGGGAAACTGATGCACATGGCTCTGATCTGGGGAAATATTTCACTGTAATCTAATATAGGACTAATTTTAAAACAACACCACAAAAAAAAAAAAAGGAAAAAAGAAAAACTGTGGCTGCTACACTACCAACTTTTTTCCTTTTCTTTTTTCCT